>JACRUU010000029.1:18138392-18228392 GCA_030449085.1 Kryptopterus vitreolus
GTCAGATTAAGTTTAACAAAATGTGGGGTTTTGACCTTCATTTGAATCCTGAAAAACGCCCCTACTGAACAGGCATGACATTGAAATAATATCTATAATAATAGTTATAATAATAACTATTTGTTTTCTTCCATAAAATTGACATATTTGGTATTATTTCAAATCCGGTTTCAACTTTTCATTAGTGAATTTTTTCCCCCTTCAATTGCTGGTTAGTTTTCTTGTGATTTTGCCAAACAATGCATTTTTCACAGGATGTCCTCAGGTGCCCTCCAGTTCATGTGAAATCTCAGAAATGCATCTTATTCCCTTTCGCGACGTATTCTCTTTTAAAAGCACAACTGTTTGTTGGAATTTGTGCCGCTGAATCTTTTTAGATGTCTGTGAACGAGCCAGGGTGCGAGTGAACGTCCGCAGTGTATAGATAAGAAGCTTTTTTTCATAAAAAAAAAAAAGCCTGAACATTGTGAAAGAGATATTACTAAAATAGATTCTCAGAGAAGGAAAGATCCCAAGGGCTCAGCTATCACCACCCAAAAAATTTCCCCCTGATGTAGAGGGCGTTCATTAAGGCAGGGGGCGTGGTCATATCTGTCATTTATTTAGTGCATGCAATTGGTAGGACGCCGCACACAAAGTGAGGTACCATATAACCGCTCAGGTTAATGTTGTTGTTATATCTGATGCGAACAAAGGTCCGGGGTTTCTGAGCGACGGCTTACAGTAAACAGATTCCAAGCCTTCTTCGATCTGACCTAAACCGCGTCCAAGAGTGAGATCAGGAATCGCGTGTGTAAATGCTCGGGAACAAGAGCGCCGTTTTCTTTCCGTTTTCTTTTCTTACCAGCAGATCGATCGGGATGGTACGGACTCCTTTGTCGGCTCGGCGTTTTGTTTTTTTTTTGTTCGAGCAAACACTGGCATTGCTTTTACACACAATCATTCACTCCTTTTCCGAGCTAATGGATTAGGACAGACCCTTCCACAGCTCATTTTCTTCAATGAAGCCATTTGTGAGGTAAAAAAAAAAAACAGAGTGAAGCATCTCTTTAATCAATAAGGTTAACTACACAAAGGCACAGGGTCACGACTTGCAGCCGTCGTTCCCCCGGCGTAAACGCCGCGTACCAGGCTCTTCTTGCTTCGAACTCGATCCGGTCGCGTTTAGCCAAATAAAAGCTCCCCTCGCAGCATGAGCTTCTTTGGTTGGATTTCAATGTTCTGTGAAATTGTCAAATAAGCCTTTCAGCCTCTAATGCCCTGACGCATGGTATTGATTAGCGTATGTCAATCCAACCCGTTAAATGTTTCCTGGAGGCTAATTGGGGGGGGTATTATGTGCTTAACAGGGGTTTGTCTGGCTCTCTGTAACCTCAAGCTCCCAGATTGTAGGAGAGTCTCTATAATGCACCGAACTGATGAGGTGAAAGTTCGGTGAAAGGCAAGTTGGAAGTGCGAGTCCTCGTGGGCTACCAAAAGCGATTCGTTCGCCGTGAGGACGCGCTCCGTATGGTTCAAATATAGTTATGTTTTAGTAAATGGCGGATGTTCAGATATAGCGCCTTCATCAGCAGACATTCTTTCGCAGGGGAATGCTGGAATACGGGCATTAGGTTTTCAATACAATAGACTCTATAATGAACCTCTGTAATGGACTTAAGAAACTTATTTCATTAAGATTTAACTTTTACAATAAAAGTTTGACTGCTGGAAAAGCAAAATACCTAATATTAATCTGTTACGTCACATTAGCTGCGCTTCCCTTCTCTGCAGTCTTCATTTGCCATTTGCGTAAAAGTGTCTAACGCGGGCTGCTGATGCATGAACATTTCACTTGAACTCTTTCACAAGTGAATTAGACTAAAAAATGATTATCCACATATTACCTTCAATATTGTGATCGTTTAGTGACTGTACAGTCAAATGAGCCAAGGTATAAAACAGTGACACTGTACCGGTTGGAAGTGCGAGGCCTTGTGGGCTACCAAAAAAGCCGCCGCGAGGATTTTGCCCGTACTCGTATGCGCAGATGTTAATATCTACAGCGTTTGCTATAACAGCAAATGTAGTGCCTTCATCAACAGACATTCTTTTGCTGTGATGAATCAGTATAAACGAACAAACCCATGATCGCCACCTCATTCCTGAGACGTCTTGTTCTTTCTGACTGGATCGCAGGAACGGCTCAGTAGCGCCTCCTATTGATTTATGTTAAAGCCAAATTAGAGAGCTTCTGAATATCCTCTGTTGTAACCCTTGCGAATTCCCATTGGCTTGATATGCTGCATGTCTGTGTATCAGGGGTCGATCCGCACACCTTCACAGACCTTCTTCCAAGGCCCCTCCCCTCTCTCTCTCTCTCTCTCCCCTCCTCTCTCCCTCTCTCTCTCTCTCTCTCTCTCTCTCTCTCTCTCTCTCTTTCTCTTTCACATCCTCCCAGTGGACATGCCCCTGTTTAGCCTGAGAGATTCTGACAAGGCGCTGTGCATGCAGCCGGAATCCTTGACCTATTTCTTAATGAGTGAACAGTACAAAATGTGTTCAGGGGGACCGAGAATTCTGCGCCAAGCTTCCCACCCTGTGCAAACTGACCTCTTCTCTCTCTCCTCTCCCTTCCTCCTTGTTCTGGGGGGGACCCTCCCCGCCACCTCCCCCTCCTCCTCCCCCCCCCCAGAAACCCCCCCCCATCCCCCCCTCCCCCCCCCCTCTCTCTCTCTCTCCCCCCCCTCCCCCCCCACCCACCCTGCTAGTAACTCAATGCTGACCCCTTTCATTTTCCCCAGCAGATCAGTTTCCTCAAAACTCCCCCCAACCCCCCCTCCCCCCCCCCCCCACCCCACCCCTCCCCCCCCCCCAACCCCCCCCTCCCCACCCCCCCCCCCCCCCTCCCCCCCCCCCTCTCCTCCTCATCACTCTCTCCCCCTCCCCACCCCTCCCACCCTGCATCCCTCTCCCACCCTTTGAACTGACCTCTCCCCCTCCCCCTGGGCCCCAACCCCCCACCCCCCTCCCCACCCCCCCTTCCCCCCCCCTCACCCCCCCCCCCTCCCCCCCTCCCCCCCCCTCCTCTCTCTCTCTCTCGCTTTTACTCTCCCACCAGCCCAGCTGACATTACTTTTGATATTTATGTTGTGCTAGTAACTCATGATGCTGACCCCTTTCATTTTCCTGGTCGGCAGCAGATCAGTTTCCTCAAAACTCCCCGATGTTCTTCTTTTTATTTGGTCCCATGACATTATAAAAACACGCCCCCACTCACACACACACACACACACTCACAGATTCACACTTGTGATGGAGATGTTTGTTTCCGTGTGTGTGAATATAGTGTCTCGTTTTTAAATGTGTCCGGTCATGCCTCCTTCATCGCTTCATGGCCATGCTGTTTATCTGAATTCTCACCAGCCCAGCTGTCACAACAGAGATCTTTATCACTCTGACCCTTAGTTGTTACTCTCTCTAGAACAGAGAACATGACTCATGGGTTTGTGTGTGTGTGTGTGCAATATAACTACATATTTGTCCGTGCACCAAACAGTGTTGTGTTGATAACATAGCTGACTCTTCCTCAGTCGGCCCAGTGGACTTCGGCTGCCCTTTTCGCCACTGTTTGGCTTTATCTACAGGAAAGGTTGTGGAGCATTGTGCTGGGATAATTTGTCTATAACGCTACCGTCACTTTCAGTCGTGACCCCAGACCCGAGTTTTACTTTAATTAGGTTTGTAACGTTGAAGCTGATAATTGGGAGCACGGTAGGTCACAGAGCTCATCCGTTGAAAGCAGAGCTCGGGCTACAGTATTGTTCACTGGGTTTCCTCGGCGTTGAATGGGTTTCCTTCTACATACAAAACATACTGGTTTATAAATAGAATTGTAGGGAAATGTACACATTTTGTTCATCTATAATTCTTCAGAATTATTGGCACCTTTGTTAAAAATGTGCGTGGTTAATGAGCGTCCACAAGAGAAGCGTAACCTTTGACCGGAAGTAAATGAAGTCTAAGAAAAACACCTTATTAAAATGACTTCTGAGCAGGACCGTATGTGTTTTATGAACAGATGTATTCCTGGCGAGATGTCTTGGCGAGTACTGCAGCTATCTTACTGTAATGACCGTCACTCTAAGTCACCTATTCCCTCTCGCCACCTTCTTCCAAAATTGAGGTCAGCGCTATGTGGTCATCTTCCATACGGATGCCATCTAGCATGTTAGGAGGTTATTTGGATAAATGTAACAGCATCATTGTAAAGATTTTGATACATGACCTGTCTCTGTGATCTCGGACTGTCTGAACGAGAAAATCCTACCTGTCCCAAAGCCAAGAAGCCTTTTCTGCATTACTTCCCTTTATACTGTTCCTTTTTTTAAATGCATTATGCAATCATTTATATACCGTGAACTAGAGGACAGCTCGACGGGAGAATTGTTTCCGTGTAACCAAAAGCCCAGGTTATCTTTTACAGCCTTTATTATCGTGCGTGCTAATTTGCCATTACATTGAGGCTATTTCGGACTGATAGCCGCAGGGTCAAAGATGTCAAATATAAACATAGCACAGAAAGCAAAAATCAATGCCCACATACTCTACACCCAATACTCGAATCCGAGCCTGGATGTTCTGGTCTACAAAATAAATAAATAAACATTATCTTTACTGTGTGTTGGCTTAGGTTAGCTACGATTATAATAAATAGAATAGAGTGTATAATTCAACTCTTGAATAGACTTAAGAAATAGACCAACTTATTTCATTAAACCACTTTCATCAAGATCAACTTTTACAATGAAGATTTGGAAAAGCAAAATACCTCATATTAATCTATCAAATAAGGGTCACGTTAGCCGCGCCTCCTTTCTCCGCAGTCTTCGTTTGCGTAAGTGTCTAAAGCGGACTGCTGATGCATGAACGTTTCGTTTAAACTCCTTCGCAAGTGAAATTATTATCCGCATATTACCTTCAATACCTTATTGATCGTAGACTGTACAGTCAAATGAGCAAATATATAAAAGAGTGAAGCTGAAATAGGATTTATTTAGCTAATCTCAAGGTTCGTGGGCCATATAAAGCCTTCTCCCTCATTTCACTCACAAGACCTGTGTGAAAAGAAAAAGGATGTGTAGTGCAGCATAATATCTGATGGAACTTTTATCCCAAAAATGATACACTTGGACGTTATCGAACAAACATTCTGTACCACCTACATGAGGACAGGTTTTCTTTTGAGTCTGGTCCTTTTCAAGGTTTCTTCCTCATTGCTACGGCTTGCTTATTAGGGGATAAACCTATAAGGAACGAGCGCGGAGGAGCGGCTGATGCGTTATCGTCATGGCTCGCGTCTTAGAGCAAGGAGAGACGGCAAGGGAAGATAGAGCAATGTGAGACAGATGAGAGGCTAATAGAGAGAGAGAGAGAGGGAAATAATGAATGGCTAGAAAGTGGTTCGCATGCGTTCTTCACCATTGAGAAATGCCTTGATATTTCTACCCTGCAGCTGCCAATGTGCCAAAACAAAGCCTTTTGTTTCGATCTGCACTTTGGCAGATGGAGAAGAAGATGGTAAATGGAAAAAAAAAGAAAGAAAGAAGGACAGAGCTAGTGGACCATGATGGGGGCATGCACACACTATGGCCAGTCCTTGGGGAAGACTAACGGTCTTACGAACACAAAAACAATGCGGCTCCTAAGCTGAGCCAATGCCTGAGCAACTGCGCAACCCTCTGTTTCTTTCTTTCTTTCTTTTTTTGAATATCTGTAGCCACTTGTTTTAAATCAGTAGCCGCTGCCCACAAGCTCTCGTGGGCCCTCGCGGCCTTTATTAAGATGTTAATGGAATTGCCTTCATGACACATTTCCATGGGACGGATTCACTCGCCATGGCCTTTCTTCGACGCCTCAGTCTGCCTGCCACATTCAATACATCAGCTGCTTTTAAACAACAGGTTCTTCACCCATTCATGTTCACTCACTATAGTCGTGTGCTTCTCTTTTCTTCCCGGTTTTTCTTTCTCTGACTTTCCTTCTCCTCTTTCTTCTTTTCACACTCCCTGTCTGTGCTCTACCCTTTCATGGGGTAGCGGTGGCCCAAGTGGTTAAGGCTGTTCAGATTGTCATGAGTTTTAGATTTAACACTGCCAAGCTGTCATGGTTGGACTCTTGAGCGATGCCCTCTTACCCTCTTCCCTCCAAGAAACTGGACCGTGCCGACCTCGGGGTTTCCTCTGAAGCTAGGGTATTTGAAGGAGAAAAAGCTGTATATATTTTTTTAATATAAGAAACAAAGGCTATCCGTTTCTTCTACTTTCATGTTGCTTTTCTTTATTCCTTTCGCTCTGTCTCTATAGTATTCTTTCTATCCTTGCTGCTCTCAGGACCTCATGAGTGTAGAAACGATAACCCGTACACACCCCAAATGAATAATCAAACTCTAATAATAATAATAATAATAATAAATCCATAATAATAATCATTTCCCCATAATGCTCTTCGCATAGTCCGTTCCTGGCTACGAGGCCACACCAGACCCTCATGCAGAGTCTAGATTTTGACAAACGACAAGGAAAAAAAAGGATTCTCGTCGTCTTTTTGTCTTGCAGACCGCTGAAAGTGTCTTCCAACACAGCCAAGACCGCATTACATGCGCTGTGCTGTAAACAGAAGGAGCGCATACTTTTCCATGATAAAGCAGCGCTCCTTTGTGGTTTTCTGAAAGCCTTTGCCTTCTCTCATCACGCCACTTTCTCTTAAAGTATGTTTAAATTTAACACCGACTCTGACAGCGTCTATAATCAATTAGTTCATGCTGTAGCTGTGTGATGTGTCGTATTGTCTGCCTATGGAAGTCGACAGTAAGTGAGCAACAAAAGAATAAAGAGGGAGAGCTCCAGGGTGGGTGGGATGGGATCGGGAATGACTGAGAGGGGGTGGGGGGAGGGGGGGTTTGGTGGTAGAAGGGGGCACATAGGGTGTCAGTAGATACGGATGGGCATCTGCACTTGACAGACAGTGTGTGTGTGTGGGCTTACTGTGTTTTTGTGTGTGTGTGTGTGTGTGTGTGTGTAGCCTGAGAAAGGAAGAGGGCACAAGCATAGGTAGGGGCTTGGGGTCTACGTTACCCACTTGTGAACGTTGCCATGGTTACCAGGAGGAGGCGCGGTGCTCGTCTAGTCCACTTGTTGGAGGGCAACACAAAGATGTGCCAAAGGCTATTCGGTGCTGCCAGCTCTGTCCAATTACGACTCAGCTCTTTCACTGCACCAAACGAGGGGAGCGGTTGTGCTATAAATGAATAAGTAGTCAATTGAATTCAGATTTTGTTTTATTTATAGAGCACATAACGATGGGTATTGTCACAGAGCAGCTTTCGGGGGGAAAAAAAAAAGCAAAAAACAAAACAAAAAAAAGCAACCCACAGGAGAAGAAGTACTCGTTGAAATGACACGAGGAAGACATCTTGAAGGAAAACCCATTCTCTTTCTAGACACTGCGGGATTATAAATCATTATTCTTTGAAAGCTCTGTACCGTAGAACATTAAGTGTGATGGAAAAAAAAGGTTAAAAAAAAAAGTCCTGGGATAAGTACGGGGCATCTGTTCTTAGGGTATAAATCTTTAGTATCCAGGAGGAGTCTTGTGCAACTCTGTCCCACTAGAGTGTCCTTGTGGGACACAGCACTGCAGCAAAAAAGTGAGTCACGAGGGCTCCAACAGTAAAAAAATAAAAAGAATGAATCAGGCAGAACCAGAGGGTGAGAGAGAACGGAGCCGCAGCGGCGTGTCGGCGTCACGTCTCCTAGAATCAAACTTTCGCGTTGATTTGTAGCGTCATTAAACGCATTCCGAGGAGGCACGCGAGGCGCGCAGCTCGTTCAGGTGTGCGTCGCCGTGTGCTGACAATAACGGCTCCTTTGTTGTGGGAAGGTAATTGCTTTTAACCTTCCGTCACCTACGGGCGTGTACGTGTACGCACCTGCGCCCGAGCCGCTGGCATTGTTACAATTCTCAAGCCAGCCGTGGCCTTATCGGCCGAGATAGCTCGTCATTCCATGTCGGGAGACAGGCGCCTTAACACATCCTCTCCGCCACAGCTGGGAGAAAGCACAGATAAGCCTCCAAAATTCATTCCTGGGCCAGATAGCAGGCACGCCTCCCCCCCTAGACACAGAGAAGAAAACCAGGAGGAGAGAAAGGATAGGCGGAGAGCGAGAGAGACACAGAGAGAAACGATTGCTCTGTCATCCAGATAAACATTTTCTACAGTGTCAAGAAAAACAATCCGGGAGCCATGATGAAAGACCTTGCAAGTCTCAAGTTAAAAACTTGAAAATGACATGTCCTTGCTCGCCACTCCAATCATGGCCCTGTTAAGTGCTGCTTCAATCCAGAATGCAAGGGCACAGCAATTACAGACACGAGAATCAAAAGTTCCGGACGTGCCGTTTTTTTAAAAACCCGCCTGGCACAACGAGGGCATTTTGAGACGCCGACTACCAGTGTGTCTCATACATTTCCCGCTTGTGTGTTTATCATCCATCATTCCACTCTAAAAGCCCACGAGAGTGCAATGAGACTAGATTGTGCTTTTTTTTGTGTGTGTGCCGCTGAATGTATGACTGGATGTTTTCTAAGTTGAACGAGGGCTAGACAAAACCGATGATATCCAACAGCACTAAGGTTTGTGTATGGTTCATGTCTACATGACCTTAAAAAGGAAGAAAAAAATAATAAAATATTTGCTTAATGTAATACTAATACTTGTTTTTCGGCTTCTTGTGTTCAGGGGAGGTTATGCACATTATATTTGGTGCATGTTTTATGCTGGATGCCCTTCCTAACACAAACCTCCCCATTTATTCAGGCTTGGAAACGGCACCTGTAATGCACTGGCTTGTGCAACCCTAATGGCTGGGGCGGACTGAGATCGGATAAGGGCCTTGCTCAAGGTCCCACTAGTGGCAGGGATCTGAACCTGTTTCTGTCCAGAGCCCAATGCTTTAACCACTGAGCTACCACCTCCCCAAATTTAATGCTATATATATATAATTTTTCACAAGCCCAAAGTACAGGGGGTCAAACGCTATAAGACAGTGTTTACTCTTTGATGAGCGACGCCACCTCAGAACACAAAACAAATACCGTTTTTTCTCCTGGAAGCACAAACATGTATTTGCGTTCCCAACTTTATGGTCATTTTGGGAATAATTACTCAATTCCGTTGGTTGGAAAAATCCCCCTCGGTAAACACCGACGTAGCATACACTGCATACACTGTGTCCGGAATCCGTCACTGCGTGGCTAACACGAATTTTGGGAGATGCCTCTAAAGCCTTATTTTAAGGCATACACATTTTATACCACATAAAACGACATGATGGGCCACATTCGCCCCGCGGGCCTTGAGTTTGGCACATGCGCCTTTACCCCACATAACCAACCAGCCTATTCCTGACATCACCTGTGTATCTTTCATGTGTTTCTGAATAGACTTTATTGTGTTTGTGTTTGAGAGAGTAAAGCCTAAATCGTCTATAGTAAAATGAAACAGTAAAAACAGTAACATTTTTGCACTGTATCTTCAGTTCTCTTTGCAGAGCAAACATTCCTCGGCCTGCAATAACGTCCGCCACATTTTTGTCTCATCGCACATTTTTTGGGTTCCGAACAAAATGATCACAATGTCACACACATAAAAACAAACTGCTCCTGTTTACTCTAGTGAGGGGGAAAAAAAACATCATTTCTAGGATCTCTGCACTTTTGTGAATGACCGAGCAGTACAATACAGTACATAACTTTATATTCGCCCAACGACAAGATGCAAAGGATCGATGTGGTGTAGTGTAAACGTCGACTTACATTTGAAAGCACTAATTGTAAAATAGGTCATATGGAAATGAAATGGAAACGACGCCGGCGTGATCTTTTGACCGATCCCTCGTAGGCACCCCCTAAAAATGACACGAGTGGAGTTAAAAATGTGACCTCATGTCTGCAATTGTTGTTTCCCCCAGTCTGCATGTACTGTAGTTTAGCAGCGGAAACCTCGCAGGCCTTGTAAAAGTGCCTCGGCAGATTTAATACCGCGGCTCCTCCGGTGTCAGGACGAATGAAATGGGCTACATGACAGCAACATCTCCCGTCAGCCTTGCGTGTCTGCTTCTGCACCAAGCTCCATAATTAGCGAACATGGGTGCCTGACTCTTAAGTCACAGGAAATAAATAATCAAACGGGGCCGCAATGTATAATTCGCAGATCAACATCAATATGGGTCAATCAAGCTTTATCCCCCCCCCCTCCGCGTTTAAACAGAACAACGGGGCGAATTAGGGTATCTGAGACGGTTTTAAGTGTGACGGCACTGAGAGGCTTGGCAGAGGACCGCCGTGTCCTGTGTTGTCCGCTGAGATGCTGATTAAATATGACTGTGTCGGAATTGCTGCCTCCAGAGAAAGATAGGGAAAGAAATAGAGAGGACGAGAGACAAGTGAGAGAAGGGGAAGTTGTGGGAGATGAGAGAGAGAGATATGGATAGACGTGTGCCGGGCAAGTTTTTGCTTGAACGATGTGAATGACTGTATTGTCATGTTTCTCTGTGTAACAGTCATGGATCACATACTAATGCTCTTTAATGCCTAAACATAAAAGCTAAGAGCATGTCATTTTCTCCTGCTTTATCAATGTCACGCTTTAGCTTTGGAGTCACGATGACTCGGGGCACCGACACGTCATGCTGTTTTTATTTTTTATTTTTTTTTTGCTGTTCGAATATTTATTGTTGATTCTTTTTCTTATTCACGTGGCTGACTGTTTTTGCATTTCGAAAATCCCGATTCGAAGATAGCACGGGATCGGTGCCGGGATTAGAACTCGCAACCGTTTAGTCGGGATCGCAAAATTTTGAACCAGCGTTATCCTGCATGCCTGCTGTCACTGGCTTTAAATTATAAGCCTTGCTTTGGCACACAAATAGGAATGCAGAGAAATGATGCCAACTCTGCAGTCTGAGAATAAAGATATATGCTTCTCCATTGTTTTGGGTGGGGAAAAAGAGCACCTCGTGCTATGGACCAGTTCCGAGTTGAAATCATCTGAAATGGTGAAATGTTATTATCTTATATTATTATGTAAGAAAAGAATATTTTGCACAGTCTCGGCTGTATTTCTGAAATATATTTTATTTCCATTTCATTAGTGGCCGGCTATTTTCCTATTTCTGAACAAATCTGACAATTACAGGCTTTGCCGTGGTATTTAGTTAGCCATGCTGGGGGGGGGGGGGGGGGGGGGGGTGCGGGGGTTTGAATGCTTTTCATAACATAGGGGATTACAAATGCATTATCTTTCCCTCATTAGCCTGCTTGCATGTTTCATAAGTAGTTTTTTCCATATCTGGCAATTAAAAGCGTGTAGCACAAGTTTTTTTTTTTTTACATTTTTTTTACTTTCTTCAGCTCCCAGTTCCTCCTAGGCTGAGTTGTCTTGGCAGGAAGGTGAAACAAGAGAATGTGAGGTTGTGTGTGTGTGTGTGTGTGTGTGTGTGTGTGTGTGTGTGTGTGTGTGTGTGTGTGTGTGTGTGTGTGTGTGTGTGTGTGTCTGTGCGTTTGTCTTGCAGCAGGGATATTAGTATGCCCTCCACTGTCAAGCCTGCTATCAGTTCCTGCATTGCCCTTTCCCCAATGCTATTTACAGGACTTTGGCAGATACCCAGTATGTTAATACATTAATGGGCACACACACACACACACACACACACACACACTCACACACATGACACAATGACAATGAGAATCAGACTGCCTTTGGCGTTTTTTTTCTTCACTGTCCTGCTTCAAATTTCTTTGTAGCACAATAGGAAACATGTACATTCATTTGCTTTCATATCCATAAAGTCGGTGTCATGCAAGCATGTGATTATTAACGATTCCCACTGTCTGATCAGCGGTCAGTTTGGTTGAAGGAATCACATGTATTTCTCCAAATTTTGAATTACGGCATGAAGATCGACAGTGTTAGGAAGAGGGGGGAAGGGGGGGCTGTTTACATGTAACGGTGTGACGTCATTTAATTACAAAATAAAAAAAAAAATTTTTTGTTCTTGTTGATTAAATAAAGTAAGTAAAGGTAATTTGTTACAGTTACTGAGAAAAGAAAATGTGTCATTAAATTACAGTAACTTATGAAAATGTTAAAGATTACAAATACATCCGAACAATTTCTTTAAAAACTAGGATATGTTGAATAATAATAATAATAGTCATTTGTTGCGCTCCCGCTGGTGACTTAACGTTTGCCTCATACCTCCAGGGTTCGATTCCCGCCTCCGCCATGTTACTCGCCAGTGTGTCCCGTCATAGCTATGCAAAGATGGGGCACGGTGGCTTAGTGGTTAGCATGTTCGCCTCACACCAGGTTTGTGTGTGTGTGTGGAGTTTGCATGTTCTCTCCGCGCCTCAGTGGGTTTTTCTCCGGGTTCTCTGGTTTCCCCCCGGTCCAAAAACATGCACGGTAGGTTGATTGGCACCTTGGAAAATTGTCCCTAGTGTAGGAATGTGTGTGTGTTTGTGTGTGTGTGCCCTGCGATGGGTTGGCATTCCATCCAGGGTGTATCCTGCCTTAATGCCCATAGACGTCTGAGATAGGCACAGACTCCCCGTGACCCGAGGGAAGATCGGATAAAGCGGAAGAAGATGAATGAATGAATGGCTTTGTTGTGGTTGTGCTTAAAAATGTAATTAATGTAAACATAATTCAAGCGATGAAAGACTTTGAAATTCTAACAGTAAACAAGAGTTGCGTAATTCCCAAACAAGTTCTAAATGTTTGGGAATTATTTAGTTGGAAATATACATTAGAAACTTGAACGTAACGGAATGTAATTGAAAAGTTACACTATTCATAACATTTTGAATAGCGTCATTTGTAATCTGTAACCTATTAATATTTCCAAAGGAACCTTCCAAACACAGAAGATCTATATAGGTTTTATTGTCTTGAGGATCATGCCAGTAGGCAGCACCTGCAGCTCATGACAGCCCACACTGGGAATAAGGCAAAAAAGGAATTCAGGGGAACTTGTTTTGGAATGTTCCCCATGCCAGAGTCAGGAACAGGAAGGAACTGGTGCTATTATATGAAACACACTCGGGGGAAGCGTGATAGATGGGGCATAGTGTTGAATCCGGAAAAAGGAAGGCGTTTTGGGATCTCCGTGCCAGCCAATAGATCACAGCTGGCACCAGGTCCGTGAAAGATTGGTGCCTTGACCGAATCTGAAAGCAAAGAATCGAGGTCATGGAGACAAATACTTCCTTGGATGAGCAATATTAAAGCCTATTAAAGGTATATGCCTTCTTCTTCCTCCTCTTCTTCTTCTTCCTCGCCCCTTTTCTTAGGCTTGAAGTTGTAAATGTACAATGTGCAGGCTGGGAGATGTGCTGGCTGCTGTGCAGATTGATTTGCTGTGTTCAGATGAAGTAATATTGATTTTAGATCAGGCCTGCCAAGTACAAGATAAAAACAGAGAATGGCTATTCGACGAAAAATTTGTGAATGTCCAGCTACTTTCCATCCCTTGCTTACGAAAAAAAAAAAGCTCTAGATAAGCATCTAACTGAATGGATGAATGGAGACAGCGGTCACCTTTTAAAAGTTAACTATTAGTGATTAGTTCACAGCTAATAAATAAGGCACCTCGATTCGCTGGGCGTACGGTTTTGCTTTGCGACCATTTCGTACAACTCCAACTTCATCTGTTTGGAACCTGAAAAAAAAATCAATGAATGCATGTGTTTGTCGAATAAGTCGTGATCGTATGGCTACAGCTGATTATCCACTGTGCTGGTTTCCATTTAAAAGCATCAAAGGGTTCTTCTCATTATGAGCATTTCCTCTCAATTATAACAACCCCCACAAAATACTTTGCTGCACCCATATGCACTTGATCGATGCAGAATCTTATAGGGGCAAAAGAACTATTTTAGGTTCTAAAATGAATAATATTGTATATAGACGAAGGATATTCAATTTGTTTGTCATGGGGTTTGTGAAAAGCCTCCCAAATGAGAAGAAAGCGCGATACGGGCGTGCAATATTTTTGCACATTAAAATCATTTCTCGACATTAAAACATATGTTGTATGTAGTTTTGAAACTACATAGCATCAGTGCATTGCACAATGGGCTTTTTTTTTTACTTCTTCAGATGTAGTATTTTGGGGGGGCACGGTGGCTTAGTGGTTAGCACGTTCGCCTCACACCGCCAGGGTCCGGGTTCGATTCCCGTCTCGGACATGTGTGTGTGGAGTTTGCATGTTCTCTCCGTGCCTCAGGGGGTTTTTCTCCGGGTTCCCCGGTTTCCTCCCGGTCCAAAAACATGCACGGTAGGTTGATTGGCACGTTGGAAAATCGTCCCTAGTGTATGAATGTGTGTGACTGAATGTGAATGTGTGTGTGTGCCCTGCGATGGGTTGGCATTCCATCCAGGGTGTATCCTGCCTTAATGACCATAGACGCCTGAGGCTCCCCGTGACCCGAGGGAAGATCGGATATAGCGGTAGAAGATGAATGAATGAAGGAATTTTGTATTTTGAAGCATAACAAAATCAGTGAATTGCTCAAGTAGGCTTCTCTACATTCAAATAAGTTGTAATTTGAAACTGCATAACAACAACGCATGCATTATAGATGCATGTTTAACATATGGTTCTTTTTTTACATTTTGTTTTAACTAGGCTGTAATTTTAATTTGCCGTTTTTTTTGTGGAAAAATACAACGAAAGAAATAAACAGAGGAAATGAAAAAAACTAACTGTAGCGGCCGTTTTCCGACTCAATGAAACTTTATTTTATATCCGTCTTGGTCACACTAGGTTATTTGGAGGGCCGGAAGAAATGACCTCGGGGGCCAATGGAATAGCCCTGTTACAGAATGTAACAGTTTTGCATACAGTCGCTAATTTTACCACACTGTATTACTAAGACCTGTATCCTGTTGGTGAAAATCCCAATTAGAGTAGACACCTTTCACCCTCTAACTATTCAGCCAGAGGAGCCATGTGACGCTGCCATCTATCCTTCATGGTTCGTTTGACACTCGGCTGTGTGTGAAGTTATAATTTTGCATCGCTTACTACCCTCATAAATGCAGAAAGGGGGCAGGAGGTTTGTACCTGCCCAGTAATTAGAAGTGGGCCAAACCACATTCCCAGTTCTTTATTTTGCTGAACGCTAATCATTTCGTATTAAAGCATGACAACCCCGTTGTTGTTGTTTTTGTTTTGTTTTTTTTTTTCATTTAGAATTTAAATTGTCCCAAAGCTTTCTTTTTTTCCTGTGCTTGTAACCCGCAGCGTGAAAACCAGTGGCAACTCAGCGGGAGGTGTGCATCCACTTCTAGCTAGCAGTGCCACCCGTGACCTGTTTTTTTTTTTTTTGTTGTTTTTCTAAGATTGCCTAGAAATAATGATTTACTACAAATTGTGATAAATTAGGTATGAGTTCCTACAGTTTCAGACTAGCTTCTGGTAAAAGGATTATAGGAGTATGATCAGGAGCCTGAAAAAGATTTTATATATAGATATATATATATATATATATATATATATATATATATATATATATATATATATATATATATATATATATATATATATATATATATATATATATAAAACACACCCCTTACCTGAATAGGGTCTTATTTTGTTGCTTCAGTGTGTATTACCTGTCAAAACAAGCAGGCTGTTTGTCTTATCTTGCACTGCTCTGCCACTGATGGTCTTATTAATGTTGAAAGGCAGGTGGAGGTATATGCGCAACGTAGCCCAGCTACCAGCCATTATTGCCTACTCGCGGCTCTCTCTGTCCCTCTGTGTGTTTCACTCTTTCTTTATCTGTCTTTGTCTGTCTGCCTCTGTCACATTGACTCTCCCTTACTCTGTCTCTGTCTGTCACATACTGCCTTCCTGTCTGTTCTCTTTCTCTGCCTGTTGCTCTTTCTCTTACTGTCATTTATTCTCACTCTTGCGCTGCCTCTTTTTTTTCTTTCTTCATCTTTCTTTGTCTATCTCGCTCTCCTTGTCTCTTTCTTCTCGCGATGGGTCTGATGTCAGCCCCTCTCCCTAGCCAAGTAAAATAGAAGCTTATTTTAATTATTGCAAATGCACAGACCTGATCAAAAGCAAGTCAAGAAAAGGAAAAACGTTCATGTCGTTGGGTATCAGCATAATTTTTTTTTTTTTTATTTGCTCCGAGCCTTTCGCCGACGCCTTTGCAGGCTGACAGCAGAAGGCAGACAAACAGAAATAAAGGCAAAGACAGAGAAACGAGAGGTTTTTACACACTGCTGCATATTTAATAAGAGTCTCATGCTGCATTCATGCGATAAATATCTCATGCAGCATGTCCATAATTGGTCTCCGGTCTCTCCAGCGAAAGACAAACTTCTTTTTTTAAGAAACCCAACAGGTAGAGCCGGGTATTAATGGGATCTGTAAAGCCTTATGCTAGTGCTACTATCCTATTATTATTCTGTTCACACGCCGGGTCGGATTTAGTGAATCCATGCTCTGAATTTCAATTCACTCACTCTCAAAGTAGGTCTGGGGCTCGGCGTGTGATAATATCAATAAGCGTGTTCCATTAACCCTGGTCTTCACATTACAGCAGCTGTATCAGAATGAGTTATGGGGTGATTCCTAAAGCGAGTTCCTGAGCAAAGGCAGAGGAAAGAATGAGGATCCTTTGACTCACAGCTTCACTGTCACAAGGCGCAACTCCAAAATCTTAATCACAACCAAGACTGTACCCAGATCTTTTATTTTGACTGAATCTCCCATTCCCCTTATGTACCAGATATATCTGTTACACCCCCCCCCCCCATCTCTCGTTCACTCCCTCTTCAGGCTTACATACACTTTCCCAGCGGTGCCTGAGAACTCATTTAATGGTGACATCTTTGACAGACAAGGGCCTTTTCGCGAGCCCTTGTCCTCGTCTTTTTTGAGCTTACCTGTACCCGGAGTCATTACCCCAGCCATCAAAGGAGGAAAAATTTCTAATAAATGAAAGGAGTAGGAAAGAGACCATGAATCCTGAGAGCAAGACCGGATAAACATTCATACTTTCGTTCTAAAATGAAAAGCACGAAATGCAGGTCCCTTGGTTTCCCCTAGTTTTCGACATCTGTTTTCTGTCGGTCTGCTAAGCAGTAATTCTTACTTCATCGGGCACATTTGTAATAAAGCTCATGCTCCTATGCCCAGGAGTCTGGATTGTGTTCAGCCAGATCCTGTGGTGTTATGCCCATAAGACACGATTCTTCACGGGTGACATTTCCTCTCCTTTGTAAGTGCGACAGCAATATCAATTCTGTCGTATATATATATATATATATATATATATATATATATATATATATATATATATATATATATATATATATATATATATTAACGTTACTTAACGTTACTTCGCTTTAACGGCACTCATTTTATTAACGCACGATTAACGCAGTGTCTATTTGCTCCTTCACTCTGTGTTTTGTCTGCAAATGAACGAAAACAAATGAGTAACGAAATTTCAACCCGTGGCCTTCCCTGATAACTTCAGCATTGACCTTTCCTCTGCCGCGCTTAACAAAAAACTTTATGGTGCATCCACATGCGCTTCCTAAACTTCCCTGAATTACACCTACTAGCTGCACATTCACAACAGGTATGAGCTCCTCACTATATTACCGTATCACCAGTTGAAATGAAAAGCAACCTAATTCTTAAAGGAACCATGTACCATATTTAACAAAACAACCACTAAAAAAATGTACATTAAAATGAAAATTCTTCTATTCTATTCTATTCTATTCTATATAATTATAACATCTGTTACAGTTAGCTATAGTATTAGAAACATCAAAATGGTATTACGTTAACTTATGGTACATTGAAAACGTGCGATTAATCACGAGGTAACTCATGGTGATCGTGTGAGCAATCGCAATTAAATCTTTTAAATATTTTATATATAATATCTATTGTATATATATTGTATATTGTATTCCTTTAGAGCATCACATAGTGGGCATGTGAATTGTAATTTACAAAGCGTTAGCTATTGTTTTGAGTCTTTCATTGTGCTTCGTGTGAAAGTCAAAATCTGCTAGTCGTGCATGTTGGACAAAGTGTGCACTCTGACTTGGGTCAAACGGCACGAGAGCATGCAGGACGCAGAGCTCGCAGGAAGCTTCTGCGCTTATTTTCCATCCTGTTGGCAAGTTACCCAGAGCTGAAGCGGAAAGTATGACTCGACACTTCTACACAGCATTAGAGAGGACTTCATTACATGGCATCGTACTTCCGTGGGGTTCTCTATCAGAGACAGACACTCATGGCAGATCCATTTTTTTCTTTATTATATGTGCTATAAAGATCTTTACCATTTACATTTACAGCATTTGGCAGACGCCCCGATCCAGAGCAACGTACAAGTAAGCAATTGACAGTTAAGGGCCCACTAGTGGCAGCTTGGTGGTTCTAGAGGCAAATGACTTAACCGCTGAGCTACTACCTCCCATCCCATTACCACTCTTTAATGTTTAATGTGTGTGTATATATATATATATATATATATATATATATAGATATATATATATATATATATATATATATATATATATATATATATATATATATATATATATATATATATATACATATATACATTATAAGACATTTTCTATATATATACATTATCAGACATTGGTGAAAATGCACAATGAACGCTTACAGAAGGGTTGACGACGATGATCATCGTGCATCGTGGTTTATAGTTGCAGGAAGCTAATTCTGATGAGGGTGATGCTGATGGTGCGGATAGTGATATCTTCTTAGGGTGTGTATGATTTTTATGTCTAAAATTGTTTTATCTCATTTCAATCAGCTAATTTGGTAATGAATAAAACAGGATGGGGAACGCTGGTAATTAGGAGAAATAAAAGAATAAGTGGAGAATAATGAACGACTAGGTGGTTAATGAGACAAAAAAGACCCCCTGTAGTTTGCCAATTCACCTAGAATCCACCAAGCCATTTTTATCTTAAAGGTTTGTAGGAAGTTAAAGGAAGAGCTTTACCTCTGACACTGTAGGGTCCGGCCAAGGATCCTAAATAAATCCTTATTTGTTTAAAGTGCTTTAGCTCAGCAATGATTTCATAGATGTTTTCTGTAATGTGTGCCATATCAGTAACAATTATAGAACCACTTTTATAGCTAATAAATCAACACATTTGGAACCGGACAGAAGTGAGCCTCTAATTATGTGTTTGTCAGGTTTAAATGGTGGCCAATCGGGCTAGAATTGTAGCCCGTGATGCATTTATGAAGACGGAGACATGTATCGGTGCGGACACCTCGATTATTGCATCACTTTCAGACAGATACTAGGCTGAGTAACAAGTTATGGGCATAATTTAAGTCTTTATTGCCTCTGACGAAATTAAATGTACTTGAGAGGGAGAGAGAGAGAGAGCGCAATTTCAGATACCTGAGCTGCGCCTGCTGTAATGGACATGATATTGGCTCCTAAAAGAGGGCCTCAATGCTCCGAATGAGATTTTGAGGGTATGCTAGTGTAATACAAGAGCGGAAAAAGTGATGCTGGAAGGCCGCATCTTTCCCCTATTTCGGGTTTGACTGATGGGCATGCCAGGCAAAAGAAAGGCAGCAGCGGCGGATTTCTCAGTGAGGTTTACGTTACAAGGCGATTCTTGCTCATGAAACAACATGGTTTTCAGTTTCCTGCGAACTAAGACCAGTTGTACACTCATTAGCTGCATCTCGGTACTCTCGGAGTGGCTCTCTGAGGTTTTCCTGCCCAGTCTAATACAGTACGCATTCGGAATGGATTGGCACAGACTGGTGTATTCAAGCCCATAAAGTCGCTTCTTGAAGCTGCCTTCTTTAGCCAGCATGAAAGCCTTTACTGCATAGCTAATGGTTCCTGACAGCTGATGTTTGTGGCTTTTCTGCCCCAACTTTGGATAGCAGTTTAACTGCTGCAGTCCCTGAAAATACACTATACTGGATAGAGTATATAGTATGGTAGCTATAACATAATGATTTATAGCAAAACACTGAGTTTTGCACTCAAACAGCATGTTTAATCATTAATTCATAATAAAAATGATCACTTCTAGGAACAACTCACAGAGACTAGTATGGCAAATGTGCTACATAATATTCTTCTAATAAAATGAGTAAAATGTCAGGAGTATATTAACTTTGAAGAGAAATGTCTTGAAAGGATACTATAAAACATCTATAATAGTTTACATGGTGATATTTCTTAAAAGGACGTTTTGATGCCTTCATTGTCAGCATATTCACAGCATATTCAAACGTCTGATTTGGTACGCTTCCATGCATTCAGAATAGAGTCGGGATATTTGGACTGTAGGAATTTGGGTTATTGGGCTGCGCTTCTGTGATT
Source organism: Kryptopterus vitreolus (assembly GCA_030449085.1). Classification (NCBI taxonomy): domain Eukaryota; kingdom Metazoa; phylum Chordata; class Actinopteri; order Siluriformes; family Siluridae; genus Kryptopterus; species Kryptopterus vitreolus. The sequence continues at coordinate 18,158,874 of JACRUU010000029.1, forward strand.
TTTGTCTTCCCCCTTTTATATATTAGACTGCTTGTGTTGTGACCTAATTTTCTGTCTAACCCTTGTATAATTAAAGAATCTTATATATATACTCCTGTCACCGTCCTGCATTTTGGCTCAACCAGTGAGAAAAAGTAGGAGTGGTGTATTTATAGCTGGTAAGATTTACTTCTGCAAAGCTCACTAATAAAGACACCAATCAAATAGAATAGAATTGAATGATAGAAGTGAGTATAGGACTGTCTTTGCAGACATAATATCTTCTCCACACTATCCTGTCCTCTACATCTGCCTCTTTCACCCCTACTACTACTATCTATAAACCTCTTCCTTGACCTTCCTCTTTTCCTCTTGCCAGGCACCTCCATCCTCAGGATTCTTCTCCCAATGTACCACCTCCAGCTCCGCCTCCTATCTTTTAAACAGCGGCATTGTCTCACCAGTCATACAAACATACCCTTTCACTCTTGAAGAGACCCTCCTTTTACAAATCACTCCTGCAACTCTTTTCAACTCTTCACTTCCCTAACACACTCTCCATTACTAGTCCACCTTCATCACCTCTTTTCTCTGCACCAGCACCACTCCACCTCTCCTTCACACAAACATGTATTCTTACTCCTACTAATTTTCGTTGCCCTTCTATCCAGCGAGTACCTCCATCTCACCAGACTCTTCTCCTTACTCTCAGCACAAATCAAAATATCATCTGCAAAACATCATAGGAGTCCATGGAGACTCCTGTCTATCTAACCAGTCCATCACCACCACAAACAGGAAAGGGCTAGGAACCGACCCTTGATGTGATCCAACCTCTACCTTGATCCAGCTTATCCTTCCTACTGCACATTTCACTGCTGTCACACTGTCCTCATACGTGTCCTGCACCACCCTCATATATTTCTATACTACACCCGATTACACCACGACACCTGTCATAAGCTTTCTCTAGATCCACAAACACACAATGCAACTCCTTCTAACCTTCTCTAAGCATCCTCAAATATCGCATCCATACTGCTATATACTGAGCATACTGCTGCTCCCAGATGGTCAAGCCCAGCTTCTACTACTCTTTCCTGTAACGTCATGGTGTGACTGACAATCTTTATCCCGCTGTAGTTACTGCAGGTCAGCGCACTCCTCCTCCATTCCTCAGGCATTCTCTCACCTTCCAAACCCCTGTTAAACAATCTACATTAAAATTCCACTGCCATCTCTCCTAAACATCTCCACGCCTCTACTGGAATATCATCTGGTCCAACCAACTTTCCAAACTTCATCCTCTTAATAGCTGCTCTCACTTCCTCCTTACTAATCCTATCCACTTCCTGCTCCACTATCTCAACATCACCCACCCTCCCCCCCACCTCTCTCTCTCTCTCTCTCTCTCTCTCATTTTCCTCATTCATCAGCTGCTCTGAATACTCCCTCCACCTTCTCATTGTCCTCCATAGCTAATTTCCATCTGCATCCTTTATTGCTTCAACCTGCAGCACGTCCTTCTCACCTCGGTTCCTCCGCCTGGCGCCTTTCTCCTTCCTTACTGTCCAACTTCACATACAGTTCTTCATAATGTCTTTTCATTGGCTTTAGCCACACCCGTCTTCACCTGCTACCTTATCTACATATACTCCTTCATACTTTTATCATCTCTCTGCAGAGCCCAATTCTCTTTCACCAAACTCTTTCTCTTCATGCTTTCCTGCACTTCCTCATTCCACCACCAGGTCCCCATACAGTCCACCTGGGCGCCCCTTCCTCCACTCTTACACGTCACGATATGCCCCTCCTTCTTCTGAAAACATGTTCTCCATCCTTTTTTGCAAAATCTACCACCATCTTCCCCTTCCATATTATTCTACTTGACGCGAAACCTAAATACCACCTCTGTTCTTTTCACCAACATGGCCATTGAAGTCTTTCATTTCTACATACACTCTCCACCACTTCATCTAACTCACTACTTGCGGCGTCTAGGCATTGGTGATATGTATCATGAGGCCGTCAACCTCCATACGTCATCGGCCGATCAGAAACAAACCTCCACTACTCTCTTCCTGTACCCTACCTACTACCCTGGTCGTATCTAGATCTAAAATGAATGAATGGAAAAGAATATATAATAAATAAATATAATAAATAATGTAATGTATGTGCCTATAGGCTTGCATAGCAAATCTCTCTTCTCTCGCTCTACCTTGTAAGTCTTCTGCAGGCAGTATTTGTGTTTTACTGGTGAGCCAAACCAGGTGTAGTTTTAATATTGTGTCTTTCTAGGATTTTGACCAAGAAAAAAACAGACAAAAATAGCCTGTGCATGTACTGTACTATTACAAGAGCTTAAAAAAATGGACAAACAAACATGAACTGCTGCCTGAAATGTAAAATCTGATGGTTAACCAGCGAGTAGGGGGGGGGGGTTCGAGGTTCTATGGGCTTAAAATATATCGGCGACTAGCAGCGATGGAGAAACAAGCTGCTCGGTAGTTTGTAACCTAGCAGGCAGTGTTACGAGTGTTGCACACAGCAGCAGTCGCAGGAAAACGAGAGACAGAGGCGGCAAATGATGCGACGGTATTTCAATTGTGTGCTAACAGGATGAAGAGGAGATAAGAGGAATACTTTAAACAGCCGCCTTCCTCGCACAAAATAAATTGGCTAATTCCGAGTCTAGACAGCTGGTGATATTTACGAAAGTGTTCAAGTGCCCTTCTTTCAAACAGCTTCAGGCCCGTATTTCAAAGCTACCTAATTGAGAAGGGTATATCGTAACCGAACCATTGTACGATTGTACAATCCTGCTCATGGATTACCTTGCCAGGGCTGTTCTTAATGACAGAGTGATATTTGATCTCTATGTACATACCCCTCGCTGACCACATTGTTAGGAATACACTATTAATACTCGGGAGAGCTTTGCATGAATCTCTGTGGCATGGACGCTAACAAGGAATAACATTTTGCACAGTAATGATGCAAATCCTCTCTTCTAACACATGTATAAAGTAGATTCCGATACAATGACACATAAGGCATTGGAACCGTTGTATATATGCCACATGATTTCCACTCTTTTGTAATTTCCATGCAGTTTGGAATTAATCTCACTATTTAACTGTATACAGTTACATTTCATATTATGGAACCTTCCCAAAGCCATTAGTTCTTATTCCCACAAACTGTACACCATAGAGTCTATAATAAACATATCAAAATGTAAACAATATGGTCTATAATAAACTGCTGTTTGCACTCTTAGGTTGTAAATGGTGACAATGGAGACGCCTTTGTATGCTCTCGATATATGTATGTTCCCCATTCTAAATACGACGTCGCTTTTTCTAATCAGTTTCTGATTGGCTTACAATGGCACACTGCCTTCCAAACAAACCCCTGTCGATATGGTGCGTTCCTAAATGTCACATATTAGCATAAGCACATTATATAAATATAAATATTTCATGTAGATATTAAAGGCAGAAATATGGTCGGAATAGTGCAGTTAAGGAAATAAATTACTTTTCCACTTAGCTGGCATGTTGCTGCAGCATTTTAATGATAGGATTTGCTTGCTCTATCCATAAATTTGGTGTTCCAAAGAGATGGTGGAATGTCATAAGCGAACATTTCCGTATCCAAAGAACGTAGAATGCTTTTGTTGCCCCATCTAAATGCTAAATGCTGTGTTCGTGTATGTGTGTGTGTTTTATAAAGTTACAATTTAGCAATATATATATATATATATATATATATATATATATATATATATATATATATATATATATATATATATCGCGTAGGTTGAAATTAGCCAGCAGAAATGACCTTGGGAAGATTTGTATTTGTTACGACTGATGCATGTGGCTTTCTTGACTGGTTGAACAACTGCTCCATTATTCCAGATCAGTGATGGAACACGGGTAAGTGCTACTGCTGAGGATTCGATTTTAACACTGGGTTTGGTGTGTAGCACAATGTGATGGGGTGCAGTGTGGTATCGGCCCGAGGATTAATGGGATTGGCATCTATCTAATTGATCTGTGCATGATGGGGGGGTTGAGGCTAACACAGCAGAGAGAGAGAGAGAGAGACAAAGCAACATTTCATGTGAACGAGTGAGGGAGGGCGACAGGAAACAATGAGAACATCCATAAAGGGAGAGTGTACTCTATATTGCATGTCAATGCGTGAGACCAGATTTGTTCCTGCATACAGATTTATTTTTTGTTTCATACTCGCTTTTAGCCTGAGCGTGCATTTCCTCGTGCGGTAGCTCTAGGGAGTAGCGGTGTGAGCTTAAGTCCCTGATGTGTGCACAGTGGTTCTGTGTTCCCGCTATGTCATGATACACACAGTAGCAGTGATTAATGATTAGCGTGAGCCGTGCGCTATCCGGAAACACAGACCACCCCTTTTCAATTCTCTGAATCGGTTATATAATTTGCTGGATTTTAGCAGGATTTTCAGACTAAGCTGACTGAAGCAACCCCCGGCCCTGCTTGCCTTCATTGTGCAATAAACACTGCATAGAAGCTTATTAAGCTATAAAATTCACATCCTCATTCTTCCTTTATTCGAACCTATTTATATCATCCTTTGTCTCTTTTTCGTACGTGATTTATCTTCTACTCCGCGTTACTATTTTAAGACTAACATAAGTCGCTCGCTCTCCGTCTCCGTGTGCCAGACAGCGTAAATCTGTTGTAGATAATGGTCTCTGTGTGGGTGAATGCCAGTTTTTGGAGTTGTGGCTGCTGTTGAAACCGGTTGTTGCCCAGCTGGAATAATGAATGGCTCTGGTTTGTCTGCCTCTCCTTCACTCTTGGGCGCCAGCGCGTCACATGGGCAAGCTTCCCTACCAAGCTGCCTGCCAGGCCTCTGATCACTCTCACACTCACACACACACACACACACAGGCCCAAGGTAAACGAAAAGCTGCTCATTCAGGTGCCTTCTGGGAAATCATACTCTTGCTTCAGATGAAGATTAAAGGAGCAAAGGATCAGTCTTCTTTTGAATTGTGTATCATTGAGCTCCTAAGGTGTTATAGGACTGATGGATGGATAGATTGAGAGGGGGGGAAGTCCATTTTTCCTTTATTTGTCACATTTTAAAAGGTTTTGGTCTGATTATCAGACCGAGAATGAACATTTAACTTTACCATCTGCATAATTGGAGTGCATCACTAGCTGAAAAAGCTTGACATCTATTATGTAGACACCCCAGGAGTAACACATCTGTAATTCCCAGACAGGTATTGAAGCCGAGAGAGAGAGAAAAAAAAGAAAAACTTGAATTGGACTCTTTTCAAGTGCTTTCCTCTCAGGCTGCTCAGCAAATGGAAGTAAATTCTTCCAATTATTCTTACTGACTAGATCGCCACGTCTCCCAAAGTCAATGGCAACGACGATTAAAATCAACAAGAGTCGGTCTACATAATATCTACATGGCACGAGGATCAATCCTGCAACTATGGCTTTCGAATGCGTAATCGCGAATGCTAATCTTCTTCATCATCTCCTTGACCTTTGCGTGAAAGCGTCAACCATATTGACTAAACTTCCTTTAAATCGTTTGTCCCGCAATTAAAATACAAGCCGCGTTAAAGATCCAAAATCTAAAACCTAAACGGCAGGGAGCAGATTCATCAAAATCTGTTTACAATGCAGCGCAATTACAGTCTGTTTTATATTTGCCTGAATCTGTCGTGAGGATGAACTCTGTGTCTGGGGTCTTCGATAGATTATCCGACGCACTGGGAAAAAAAAAGAATCGCCTAAATAGGCACGTCTGCTGCAATTTGAAAAAAAAAAAAAAAGAAATCCCACTGAACCTTGTGCGAATAAACAGCTTTGGTATTGAAATGGGTTCAAATTGAGAAAATACAGCCAGTGACACATTTCATCGCTAACAAACAAACGCCCCCTTTTCCTAGTGCTGGCATCTTTCACAAATAGTGACTTTCGGCATGTGAGAATTATGTGCATTTTGAACTCGGAGAAGACGGAGAGTTATGATTTAATAATAGCGTATGCGGCATCAATCAAAGGGCTTAATTTCATTCGTTTCTATGGAATCCACCTGCGGATTGTGGTGACGTGCGATTCTTGATTCTCGTCGGTGCTTCGACGTCTCTTAATTGTTACATCGAAATGTATGCCAATACAGTCTTAATAGGAACATGCTTTGATATAGAGTCGTAATGAGAACTTTTTGAACCAGTGTGTGTGTGTGTGTGGGGGGGGGTATGGCGTGCATGTTTTGTAATCCCTTTAGGAGCCTGGAAGTAACAACCCGAGGCATGAAGTGAAGATCATCTTTCCTTTAATGAAAGCCGTGCATGACCAATGACCAGAAACAACATGCACTAATATTTGGATCATTGCCGAGTATACAAAAGTGAGCTGGTTTGAGGCGCTAAACATTTATCTCAGCCTTACCGAAGCGACAAAGAGGAGACAGCAGCGTGTCCCTGCAAGTCCATGGTGAAATGTCGAGATTAGATTCAAACAGCTGCCTTCAAAGATAAAAGCATCATCGGATGCCTGCTAATTCCCAAGTCATTATGCTATACCTTTTTGTTAAGGATTGAATTCTGCGATGCACTTTGATATTCTTCATTCTACTGCTACAACGTTCAACTCTGTGCGACACAGAGGGGAATCGAAACTAATCTCAAACATGCCTCCTAGGAACTAAATACAAGCAAAAAATGTAACATGCTTTAGACCACCGTGATGCCTGAGCCGTCCAAGTGAACTACACAGCCAAGTCCAGGTTCGGATCGCTGTTAATTAGTTGCCTAGCAATTTGACCTCTGCGCTGTTCGTGTGACTTTCATACTAATGGATTTGTATTTGTATGTGCAAGCCTCATAGCACGTGTAACACAAATCAAGTGCCAATTACTAAAACAAAATGCACTCGTTAATCTGCGTTTATCTGCCTACATTCCATGAAGTGACTGGTTGTACCGTGGGTGACTGTACTGAGAGCCATGCTGTTCAGTTAATGCTAACGTGAAGAAGAACAGGGCTGTTTTAACCAGTCCACCAAACAACATACATGTTTAACCAATCAATAAACTCCCACTGACAGCTTTTACCAATCCACCCACTTCTGAAGAAAAGTTGAACTGATCCATCCACTCCCACCAAAAAAAAGTTTAACCAATCCACCCACTCCCATAGACAGTGCAACCAATCCACCCACTGTGCAGCCGGATATGTATCTCGAAATCTCTAAAAAGCAACTTATACCACAAAGGCATAAGGGAAAAGAATAAGACGGGTACTCAGGAATTAATAAATAAATGATGTAAAGCCTAATTCACACAGGAAATTACACAGTAAATTATTTATGTACATATATATATATAAATAATTTACTAATTTTTATATATATATATATATATATATATATATATATATATATATATATATATATATATATATATATATATATACATATATATATACATGTACACATATACATAGTGTTGGGAAGGTTACTTTGGAAATGTACATAGGTTACAAAAGGCCCTATTCAAAATGCAATAAGTAGCGTAACTTAATAATACTCAATACTAAATAAAAGTAGCTGATTACATTTAATTAATTTGTGATTACTTTCATTTGTCCACTCCTTGGCAAAGAGTCAAGAGGAAGTTAACATTCGAAGGAAAAAAGTTCCAAATCCTCGATGTAAAAAAAATAAAAAGGTTATATTTTTCTGGAACTGCATTAGAATGGTGCCCCGGGAGAGAGGGGTGTGTGTGTGTGTGTGTGTGTGTGTGTGTGTGTGTGTGTGTGTGTGTGTGTGGTACATGCGTAAGACGCTTTGCCATATTTCAGCAAGGAAAAAACGCATATTTCCCGGGAATCTTTAACATTTTCAAAAGTAACTGTAATTTAATTACACTTTTTTTTCTCAGTAACTCAGTAACTACTGTTACATTTATTTTGTCATCAAATTGCTTAACACTGTTACATGTAACTAGAGAGAGAGAGAGAGAGAGAGAGAGAGAGAAAGAAATTTATTGTTGACAAATAGATGTCTGATTTACAATTAATAGTGCGCTTGACTGACCGACTGTCCTGGAGAGACAACACGGAACTTGTTCACGACGCGGTGTGACGGTATGATCCCGCCGTTAACTGGAGCAAAAGTCATTATCCGTTAAAAACATTTTGATCGCGAAACACAACGTCAAGCGGAAACGACATAAGCAGACGCAAACTTTAGTCGAGGCACCGCTGTGTATATATATACTATATATATATATATATATATATATATATATATATATATATATATATACACACAGCGCAGTATTCAATATTTATGTGTGTCTTCTGCACCTTCACTCTGTGTTGGTGAATGAACGAAACCCAGACAACGAAGAGCAAATGAATAAAGAAACCTCAGTGCATCCACTCACGCTTCCTAAATTTCCCCCGGATTACACCTACTAGCTGCGCATTCACTACAGGTATGAGCTCCTCACTACATTAGCGTACTGAATATTTTTCTTTTTGTGAACGCAATGCGTTTCCGTCTGTAAAATAAACACCAGTAACAACAGTTTATATGGAAAGCAACCGGAACGGAATCCTTAAAGGAGCCACGTCCCATATTTCACACTTAAAACAAGCACTGAAAAAGGTAACTTTGAAATAAACAAGAAATTAATTCATTAACTACAAATTAATGTTAAAAGAACAATTTCCAGAGAAAAAAAATAGTGAAGGGAGAGATTCTGAGAGTGTGTGTGTGTGTGTGTGTGTGTGTGTGTATTTACCCACATGATACTTTCAAGTGCCCACTTCCACTGGCTTGAGAAAAAAGACTTGATTCACGTGATTCAAGATTCTTGATTCGTTGATTCACGTAAAGACAATTCTTTATGTGACATTTTGCTCCAACGCATTTCCAACTGCGAGAAGTGAAAAACTGCGTAATGTCTGTAACATATGAGTTCCTTAGCTCTATGCACATTCCAAGCAGGAGCATTTGACATGATTTGACCTTGACATTTATTGTCTCCATATAGTTTGGTATAGTTGATGGAAAGATCTTTCTCTGATAGGTGTCTGTTTTTATAATCATATATACATGGAAATGTGTCTCATTATGGAGCGTTTTAACATTTAGAACTGATCGTTTCCCAAATTTAATGAGATTTGTTTGAAATCACTTGATTGTTAAACTAATTCAGGTCCTGTACTGTAGTCAGACCAGTCCTTGAGGTAGTGAGCACCGAGACAGGGGCAGAGGGAGATGTTCTTCCCAATGCATTACTCTAATATCATTATAGTGAATAGTCCTGGTAGTTTTTAACTTTGAGAATGGAAAAAAAAATTCACTTGCAGCTCTTTGACTATAGTTCTAAATTGAATTTCTACGTTGCTACTGTAGCCAAGTCAATTTGAGCGAGTTTTCTTACTCCAACGACAGACAGTGTAGCGGAGAAAGGACCGAGGAGTTGACAGGAAGACGTGCAAGTCGGGGTGACTGTAATCTGTGCCCACTTTGCCGTGTTATTCCTCCCAAGTGGGAGGTAAATGTGCTGCATTTCGGAAGCCTGACTCTGGGCGCTGGCATGGGGAGATCGAGGCCGCCTCATGCTGCACTTGGATCCAATAGAGACAAAAGAGATTATAAATATCACTACTCTGGCATGACACCCCGCACCAGCAAAGCCTCTCATTATCACCACCAGAGAATGTCAGGCAAGAAATAAAGACTAATGGACTAACCTCGCGGACTAATTGTTTTATCAGTCACTCGCTTGCAAAAGAAGAATTTACTTCAGGAAGCCTTAACGTGCCAATAACCGGCGTTTAATATGATCGTTTCAAGGTACTCGGAGAATCTAATAATAATCTGTTTTTTCTCACCTTTGCCGCACAGTCTAGATCCCTATTTTTTGTTTTGCTTTTCCAACCGTTTGCTTGCGTGTGTTCGATTTCGAAAGATGAAGGTAATCGCTCGAAAGAAATGCCATGTAATTGTGTTCTATTACACCACAATTATTCCATTCGTGAAAATGAGTTCTTTTCAGCACTCAAGCTGTAAATATGAATTCAGGAGACCAAACAAATTGTGTTCTATTATTACGAATCCTAGCAAAAATATAAAGGAGTAGAGTGGAGTAGCTGGAGCAGCTGACTAAAGCAGCATGAGCTTCTAAGCTGGTTTTGGTGACTACAGAGGGTTTGGCACACGGCGTCTGAAATCTGCGCTTGAAATTATTCGCAGTGTTTCATTAGAAAGGCAGTGTGGCATTGAATGCTTTTACCCCCCCCCGTCCCCGTCCTCCCCGTCCCCCGCTATATTCAAAACGTACTTATTCATAACTAAGGCAGATATTTCTTTTCCAGAGGTTATGTACCAGGTTTCTAAACACTAAATGTTACTGAAGTCTAGTCGACACACTGATGAGCTGATGAAGCACAAGCGGTCCGCAGGGTACTTGTGTGGTGGTGGTGGCGGTAAACACTAACATGTGGTCGGCTTTCACTTACCATGCATTAAGAAAAACAGCAGTTAGATTCACGCTATAATCGCGGGCCACGTGGACGCAATGGTTTCCTGTTGCTTCCGTTTTATGGGTTTTCTTTATAATTATATGATAACATTCTGCAGACGTAGTCATAAGCTTGTGTTTTCGCCTGACTTTACTTTTTGACCTTCTCGTGTAACTTGGTAATGTATTTTTATATCTACATATGTGTGTGTATATATATATATATATATATATATATATATATATATATATATATATATATATATATATATATATATATATATATATATATATATATATATATATATATACATATACTATATATATAATATATATATATATATATATATATATATATATATATATATATATATATATATATATATATATATACATATAGATACATATACATATACATATATATATGAGGGGTCAAAAAATTATATATATATATATATATATATATATATATATATATATATATATATATATCGATATATATATATATATATATATATAGTGATTGAAGGTGATTAAAAAGAGGCATCAAATTGATGTATATTTCCAAAATAGTATATCAATGTATTTTTTTTTTTTAATTAGATTAAATTTGATAATCTTTGAATTCAAGGCTATGATATATGTGAGTCCGGACTGCAAGAATATTAAAGCGATGAGAAAATGGATTCCTTAAATGGAACCTTTTATTTTAATACAGTTTAATACAGTCTACCATAAAACCATAAAAAATTTTTTTAAATAAAAACATAAAACGTTTATCTTTGTTTAAAACCAATTTTGTGCCAATTGGCTAGCTCCAATCTGGGAAAAAAAAAATCCTGCACTTTTTGTTTTGGGTAGGCTTTTAATCCTATAAATATTAAGAAACAAATCTAGTGAGCTCTGTGCAAGCTCTGTCATGCCAGGATACGGTTTCGTATGCAAAACCATGTATGTTGTCACATAATCGGTCAAAACCTGTGCATTATAACTGAGCGGTTTAGATTTGAAATGAAACGAAATGATCAACCAACAATAAAAAAAATGTAAAAAATGACCAAGAGGGTTCGAGATTGATTTTAGAATCACTATATCTAACTCAATAACAGGATTCCCAATGAAATCCAGCAACCTGCTGTACAGCTGACCTGTGTTCTGCCACTGCAATCATCTATAATGTTGCTCTAAATTGGAATTCCGATGTTAAAATTATGCTTCAGGACCTTGAAAAAAAAAAAAAAAAAAAAAAAAAAAACCCAGAGTGGCTCCAGTAAATGTGCATTTGCTGACAATCGCAACAAATTAAAGGGCAGTGCAATAGGAGGCATTAGTGAGCAGACAAAGAACTGATGAGTCTCTCTTTTTTTTTTTTGTATATAGTTTCCGACATATTGCTTTATTTCGGTAATAGTTACTGCTTTGTAGAATGTAGTTCAGCGCTTTAGTCGTGACAAGCTGCTTGGCTAGATGGTGGCTCAGCAGCTTGAAAGAAGCATGTGTGACCTTTCTCGTTGCAGATGGATGGCTACTGTGGAATAAAGACATAAGGCCCGGAGGAAAACGATCTGACAAGAATCGGTCCGAAGCACCTGTTTAATGCACGCGACGCAGGGCGACTCGCCGGCGTGGTTCAGGACGTACTTCTGTTCAGGGCCGACCTCTGCTATTCTGCCGGCGACGTATATTATTTTCCACGCCGTTTACCGAAATAGCCAGAGATCTGTAAAATCAGTGGGTGGAATATTCACGGAGCCCTCGCGGCTGAAAGTATTTGCGCTGTCAAAGCGGTGAAGCTGAATCAGAAAGCGACTACCCCCCCCCCCCTTCCCCCCCAGGATGCACTGGTGCAGTGTGAGGTTGTGACTCATCGTTAAGGCAAAATGCAATCCTGTCAACCTTCTTGTTTTCCCATCACTACCAGACAAATGTCTGCACTTTGGAACAATGCTGAAATTGCCCTGTTATTGATGCTGGCTGCGGGCTGCCATGGCCATGATTTGCAGGTGCTAACATTGACATGTTAATCTCTCTCCTTCTTCTTCTTGGTTTTTTTTTTTCCCCGCAGATTCAAAGCAAAATAATTACCTCAGACAATAAAAGAATGCTAAGAAGTACATCAGCGCGCTCTTTTTATTTATGCATCTGGGACGCACAACGAAAAGAGACGTGTCAGGCATGAAAAAAAAAAAACGGACAGCGCGTTGGAAACAAAGAGGCGTGCATTTTTGCTATTAAACAGCAGCGCGCTTCGACGGTTTCCAATTTTATATCCCGTCTTGAATACAGTCGCTGCTGTTACATAAAAATTAGCGAGGCGCTTTTTCTTATACTGAGACAGCAGAAGGGAGAGAGCGAGAGATGCATAAAGAGATTAAGAATTGTGAGAAGTTGGTGAAAGTTGGATTGGTACTGTTTGTGTTTAAATGGTGTGTGTGTGTGGGGAGGGGGGGGGTGGTGAATAGGGTTTCTGGGTTAGATTAAAGCACTGCATCAGCAGGTTTGTAATAAGCGCTCCGGAGGGATGTGCTTTTGCACCTAGCATGTGCAAACTGTAACAAAAGAAAGTGCATGAAGGGCAGGCCGAGGCACATGCCTGACTTTATAAACCCCTTTTTTTATAGCCGTGCTAATGCTCCGCTCTTGAGAGCAAGACATCTTATAACCATGCCTCCCTATTTGCTGAATAGAACCAATCAATTTTTTTTCAGCTTGATAAGAGCACCCCGGAGCCCGGTGAAAATACAGGTAGTGCGCTTGAAGGTTGAATCCTGAGTCGGGAGCAAGGACAGGCCCGGGAAATATCACGTCTACTTTTCAGACAGTATAGTGTACAAACCGTCAGCGATTTAAGATGTGAAAGGGCACCGGGATATCGTTCTGCGCGCGATTTTAGCTAAAACAAATCCAGGTTTTTCTTTTTCTAAACGGGTCTATGGGGAATGATGGCATCTAATGTTGCGCTGATTGCAATTCTGTTAAACGTGCCACTTTGCTGCGTATAATTACACGTACGCGGGCTGCTAAGCCGAATTTTTCAGAAGCACGTACTTGATTTTCAGAGGCGCAACCATTGTCTCCATTTGCTGCCCTCTTATGCTGCCCACCCGTGCTAATATATGCAGAGCATCCACGGACGGATAACAAAGAATACAAATGTGGTAGATGCGACCGGATGGCAGCACGGGTATCTCTAATGGTGGCCTGATTCGTTTAGGAATGATTACTCTGCCGCCAATGATTAATTCCCCCCGGGCTTTGATTGTGTCAGATGTAGAGGCTAAAAAAAAGAGGGGAGGAAAACAAAAAAAAAAACACACAGGGACAAAATTGGAAAGCATAATTAATAGATTCAGATCCTGTTAAGCAGCCCTCTTAAAGAGCATAGAGTAAAGAAGGGTAACATGGAACTGGCACCCAATTTGTTCACACTTTGTTTCAGTAATAAGATGCAGGCCTCCCTGTGTGGCGGATGAGATAATTAACTCCCCAAGATACACTTGAGAAAGAGGGCCTCCCTTTTGATTTATTGTATGAAGTAGGCAGATCTCTGAAGCTCCTATCAAAAAAAAAAACAAAAAAAAATTCCATACCAAGCTTGTTTTTTTTTTTTGTTGTTTTATGCCGATCGACTGTCGGAGCAATTAGGGCCAGATGGAAATAAATGACACTTGTGAGGAAAATTAATAGGCATCACTGACATTTGCTAGCAAATGAATATTATGGAAATGAGGAAACTTCTATTCTTGCCACGAATGCATAATTCAAAAAAAAAAAATGTTGAAGCGCCTTCATAGCAATTTTGCTTATTAACAGTAATAGTCATCGGGTTTATGTCTTTAAAATTTAATAATGGCCTTTCTACTCTACAAGTGAAACAAAGATTTGTGCCAAAAATACACCCGATCCAGCGGCAAGCTCGGTACTTAGTGCACGAATCGGTGCCATGACATCAGGTCATGTTAATTTCCGTTGCTATAAAGCGTTACCTTCCGTCATTGCGCTTTCCTACACGACGAGTCCTTTGGAATGTGTAGATAAAGCTTTCCAGCCATTGTTTCTAATAGCAATTGAATGGCAGGCCAGAGGCAGTGTGCCTGGTGAATTATCAGCTGTTTTTTTCTGCTGACGTTTATCTCTTTCCATTGAACTTACACGTGAGTCAGGATGCCCTTAGTCGTACTCATTTGCCCTCTGTCTCTTTCTGTCTTTTTTCAGAAACATGTGAAGATGATGAAATAGAAGACGTTTAACCATTAGGACTCTTCCAGAAAAGGTTATTACTACAGATACCCCTGCTTGATTGCTTCTTTTGTTTCCTCCTTGACGTCCTTTGGCATCATGGAGGGCCAGCCAGACTCGCAAAGGACTTTACAAGTAAACAGTTCTATTACACTACCCTTGTGCATTTGGCTGCTGGTGCTAACTCTTACGACGACATGCAGCGGACAGTCATTCACCACGTTTCACCCTGAGAAGCGCGAATGGTCTTTCAATCACCTGACAGTCCATCAGACAACAGGAGCGCTTTATATCGGTGCTGTTAATCGTGTCTACAAGCTCTCTGGCAACCTCACTCTCCTGGTTTCCCATGACACCGGGCCGGAAGATGACAACAAGGCCTGCTACCCTCCTCTCATAGTCCAGCCATGTTCGGAGCCACTGGTTTCTACCAACAATGTCAACAAGCTCCTGCTTATTGATTACTCGCAAAACAGGCTGCTGGCGTGCGGGAGCCTGTATCAGGGTGTATGCAAGCTACTTCGACTGGACGATCTCTTCATACTGGTAGAACCGTCGCACAAGAAAGAGCATTATCTGTCTAGCGTCAATCAGACGGGCACTATGTATGGAGTTATAGTGCCTTCCCAGGGCAAAGACGGCACTCTTTTCATAGGCACTGCAGTGGACGGGAAGCAAGACTACTTCCCGACCATCTCCAGCCGCAAGCTTCCCCGGGACCCGGAGTCTTCAGCCATGCTCGACTACGAACTTCACACAGATTTTGTCTCCTCGCTAATCAAGATTCCTTCGGACACCCTGGCGCTGGTCTCCCACTTTGACATCTACTACATCTATGGCTTTTCCAGTGGCAATTTTGTGTATTTTTTGACCGTGCAACCGGAGACGCCTGAAAACGGCATGGCTTCCAGCGGTTCCGCGAACGACCTCTTTTACATTTCGCGCATTGTCCGCCTCTGCAAAGACGACCACAAGTTCCACTCGTACGTGTCGCTGCCCATCGGATGTGTGCGCAATGGTGTAGAGTACCGGCTGTTACAGGCCGCCTACCTGGCCAAACCAGGGAGAGAATTGGCCGCCTCCCTCAACATCAGTGCCACCGACGATGTGCTCTTTGCCATCTTTTCCAAGGGCCAGAAGCAGTACCACCGGCCCCCTGACGATTCAGCCCTTTGCATTTTCACCATCAAGGACATCAATGCCCGCATTAAGGAGCGCCTGCAGTCATGCTACCAAGGTGAAGGCAACCTGGAGTTGAGTTGGCTGCTGGGGAAAGATGTTCATTGCACCAAGGCGGTAAGGGAATCAATCTCCGAGATAGATATATAAGTTTGTAAAAAGCCTAAAATAGTAGGATAATAATGCATGCGGTTCGGCAAGAAGTCAAACAGGTCATTTGGCACTTTGTTTGATTTCTTTCTGAGGAGGGCAGCATGTCCTTAAATTGTTTCGAGGAATTTATATGGATTTGAAGACCATAATATCACAATATTTAGGAGCAGCACTAGCAGTGTAACAGGAAAAAAAAAATGAAATCCTATCAAATTCCTTCTATCATGTGAATCTCTTATCAGCTTAATATTTGTTTAGATGCAATTAAAAATAATTAGTTTATAGCCTTGATAGGATCAGTAGCCGCATTAAAATCTCCCTGAATATGACATGTTCACAACTTAGAATGGATTTATTTTTCTTGGCAAGCGTTAAAGCAATAATGTTCTTCCCCACTGCAATACAAATACACCAATCCTCTCTAGTCAGGGAGAACATGGAGAGAGAGAGAGAGAGAGAGAGAGAGGGAGAGATAGAGAGGGAGAAGGGGCAAGAAGCAGACTGAGAGTGTAAGAAAAGAAGCTGTGTCCAAATACCCCAGAGCACGACTCCACAGTATGTCCCCATGTACAATCTACAGTGCTTTAAAATTCAGTTAAGCAATGTGGCCTCAGGAGGCGGATGTCCTCTGAGTCTTTGTCCCTTAGTTGATAATAAGGTATGAAAGGAATTCTGATAGTTATCATCCAAATGCCGGCAGGTGTTCCCCGAGGCAGACGTGACACTTGTTTGCACCGCTTAACCGCCAGCAGTTGGGGGGGGGGGGGGGGGGGGGGGGGGGGGGGGGGGGGGGTTCTCTCATTACACCCCCACTGAAATATATCTCCCATCAATGCCCATGAGTCTGTCAGTCAGGAGTGTACTCCTCGATCTTATTAAAACAATCAACAGCGCACTTAGCGCTCTAGACATTTTTTTGTTGCATTGTTCCTTAGTGTTAGAATGGGTCATCATTTATGGAAAGATGCACTTAGAAAAAAAAAAATGTTTCGCTCAATACCCACTCAATAAATCTATAGTATTTAATGGCTTGCGCCGGGTGCATTTTGAATGCTTCACACAGGAAGCACTTTAAGATTACTCGGATCACTCGTGCTAGCAAGTGGGTTTGAAGAGGACAGTGCTCTCCTCCTGCCGTATTTCTTCGATTTTCTTTTTTTTTTTTAAAGACCAGCAGGTGAAGGAAAATATTTTGCTTAAGGAATAATATAGTTTTTACCACAACAACCCAAACCCATCTTTACCCCCCCTGCAGTAGTATTTATTTATTTATTTTTTGTTACCTTAAAAATTCTCAGTGGAGCCACTCAGTGGAACCAGACAGGAGTGTTTGTCTTTAATTTCCTGCTAGTTATTCCTGACTATTTATATTTTACCAGATGTGGCCTTCTTGGCTGACTTCTCTCCTGGTTTTAACACATAAGCATAGCACCATGAAAGACAAAGAGACTGACAGAGAGAGAGAGAGAGAGAGAGAGAGAGAGAGAGAGAGAGAGAGATTCCAAACACCCCTTTATCCACAGGATGGTTGCATGCTAACTAAGTGTGTTTTTTCACACTGAACATGAGGTAATGTAGGAATACAAATATAAAAAAAAATAGGCAAAAGTTAATTTGAGGTGTCTTACGCCATCCAACACCTTCTGACTGGATGATCCACTTTAGCGTGAAAGCTAAGCTATAAAAAGATTGTTTATTCACACATTATTTTTGCAAACGTGTAAAACATATTCCCCGTATTTCAGTGTCCAGACGATTCTTCGTCAGCGGTCACTTTAATGACCTCTCTGTGTTTAATAAGGCTAGTTTGTGGATCAGGAAAAGGTGCTTCATTCACGTAGGCAGAGTATTAGCTAGGCTGTTTAGCAGCCAAGAATTTAGCACGTGGTGTTCTCCTAATGTAGCAAGACATTTCAGTGTTTTCCACAGATATTCTGGAACAGACTGTAAAAATATTTACATTTCTGCTTTCACCGCACGAATATAGTAAGTACTATCTTTGGAATTCCTGTATTAAATAACAAAATTCATTAAACCTGTACAACTGTCATATGCTAGCTATACATATGACAGATCCAGATATTTCTTCGATCAAAAATTTGTCTCAAATATTTCGTTTATTTTTTTTCTACTATAACAAGGTTCATTTACCACAGAAACTGTTTCAGTTTGACCTTGTAATTCAGCCCTCGACCTTTTCTCTTTCTAAATATAAGCATGCTGCTGTAAGAAATGATGGTGGAGGAAAGTAAAAAAAAAAAAAAAAGGTACACACCACTAACAGACGCAGGAAATGGAAATTCATCAGTAACATTTTAGATCAATGTTTTCCGCTTTTAATAAAGAAGTGGCTTCTTACTAATCGCTTGAGTGCCACTTAGTTACAGTATAAACAGTCTGCGCAGATGAAAGCGAATTTAATGCGCAACCCTGTATTACTGGCAGCATGAAATATTGAGTGCTTGTACTCTAGTTGGGTGTAGCACGCAGATATGACCAATGTGTCGGAGCAATGTGTGAATTTTATTATGAATTACACATTTTATTTATATTTGAATTCTTTCGGCTTCTCCCGTTAGGTGGCCCCACAGCGGACGGTAGTTAGTTTTGGTCCGTGTTTTCCTAACGCAATCCTCCCCATTTAATCAGGCTTGAGACCAGCACTAGACAGGCACTAGAAAGGAAGTGCAACCCTAACAGCTCGGGCAGACAATTGGGGGTTAAGGGCCTTGCTCAAGGGCCCACTAGTGGCAGCTCGGCACTGCCTGGACCAAATTGGTCCAGAGCCCAATGCCTTAACCAGTGAGATAGCACCTCCCACTGTGAAATGCATATTTACATTCACGCCATTTGGCAGACGCCCTTATCCAGAGCGACTTACTGTACAATTATGGGTTAAGAGCCTTGCTCAAGGGCCCAGTAGTGGCAGCTCGGCACTGCTTGAACTTGAACTTGCGACCGTCCGGTCCAGAGCCCAATGCCCAGCTAGCACCTATGAAATGCACATTAAACTAATAATATCCTCATTTGTTTTATAATACAACGATACAGCGACAGACTCGAACATTAAACTCTAGGTTGTAATGTATACACAGTATACAATGTGAGAAATGTGAAAAGCAACCAATGTGAGTATCGGTTCTTTTGCCCATTGTAAGCCAACAGGAAGTGACTCAAATGGCTATCCTTGATAGACATGGCAAGCAGAAAAGCATTTCAGGACAATGAGGCGAATGGTCTACAGCTATAGAAAATCACATCCCCGGTTCACCAGGAACAAGGCTATGAGGCAGCATTTTGAGGTTAAGGAAAAAAAGACCAGCAGACGTTTTGTATGTCACATGATTGAATGGCAGCCATATAAATTAGTTTCTATACCCATTAATGCACATCTAACTTTTTACATTATCCCCTAACAAATTGCTGCAAACTAGCTGGCATCGGGAATGACCGTGGCGCAAGAGGATATGACGCAGATTTGCATCTGCTGGTCGTCGTCTATGCGCATCATCTAAACACTCGCACTCTAATGGAAACCAAATGGGCTAAATTACATTCGCCGTCTCAGGCAAACAGCTGCACCTGCAACACTGCACCGACACACTTTTCCAATTTACATAGATAGCAAAGCAGTGGTCTCGGTTACAGTGAAAGGTCTCACGGTGTACTTTCCAATTAGCACCCTCAAAGCCCAAACATCCCCCCACACCCCCAACCCCCGCCCCACCTCCTGCCCCAAGCTGTCTGATCTCGCTCGGAGCTCGGAAAAAAAAAATGCATTGTGCAGGCGCATAATGTAGTCACCTAAATCATTTCAGCTTTTGAGTTCACCTGCGAGAATTGCCGAAGCTATTTTGGGAAGCGGGAAATAAAAGAGAACGTGGCGTGGAGAGCCCGCGTTCGTTTATACCCTCTGTGCATTATTGCTTTCCCTGAGCCTATATAACTGGCTGGGTTAGCCATAAAATTTTACAGCCTGTAGCTGGAAAGTCAGTGTTAATGTCCGCGAAGGCTGCGGTGCAGGTGATGAACAGTGCGCTTACATCAGCGCGCTTCTCTCGATGACTCTCCGTGGCAGTTTGAGGCCAGTGCCAGTCACAGGGCCTTCGCTGGCCCGAATCAAAGACGATCGCTCAGCTGGCTGCGGAGCCTATAACTTACTGCGCCGTCATGAATGGAGATGGATGTCAGGTCGACGCCACGAATCACTGCGTGTCCTTTCTTTGACTGTGAATGTGTATAAACGCCTGTCTTTATCTGTGCACATTTCCTAGAAATGTTGTTAGAGATTTCAATTCAAAACTACATTTACAAATTCTCTAATTATTATCGTAGTATCGTTATTATTATCCGTTACACAGAATTGGGGGGCCCCAATAGTGGCAGCTCGGCACCAATCTGGTCCAGAGCCCAATGCCTTAACCAATGGATTTGTCAGACGCCCTCATCCAGAGCGACTTACTGTACAACTGAGAAATCGAGGGGTAAGGTCCTTGCTTATGGGCCCAGTAGTGGCAGCTCGGCACTGCTTGAACTCAAAACTGCGACCAAAAATAGCTATAAGGTCGACTTTGTACCATGTGGCCCCACTTTGTACCAGTGCACATACATGACAGATATATGATGATTTGGTATAGATCTGGTCATTTTTGCACCCTTGTTCTTTATGCGAAAAAAAAGTCTTTCCGGTCAGTTTAAATGCTGTTCTAAATAAATGCGTTCCCTCCCGACGGAACCTCGTCAATAAACAGTTCCATACAGAGTGAAACAGCTGCTGGAAACTTTTTTTTTTATATTCTAATTACCTTACTTATCTAAATGGGTGAGTTCAGTGTGTCATTTAGCTGAATGTGGCAATTTTGAGAAATGGGACACAAGGCACAACGATGAATTTGACGAAGAGCAGGAGATAACGTTAGAACGAGAAATATAACCGAATACAAGTAATTAACACTAACCGCTTCATTATCAGTAGAGACGAGGCGGACGCACATATCTAACACACAACAATGGTAACACGCGCTCTGTCATAGCGAGAGATTTACACTCATTTATAAGAGTGAAATATTAGGAGCCATTTTGCCTCTGAGTACGATTTGCAGCAGGAATTTACGATCTAACAGCCTGTATATAAAACAATTAACACTATTTATTATTTTTTTATCTATTCGGTCAGTTCTTAACCGCAAACGTTAATGACCGTATAACTCTGATATTTAACCGTGATATAAAGGGGATATTCCAAGGGAGATGTATTACACGAATGTAAAGCGCCGTGCAAAAGATGTATAAAATATGCATTAAAATTTTTTTTTTTACTGGGTTTCCAGGGAAACAGTGTTACATGGTAAAACAGGACTCCCTGTTTAGTGTGACTATTACTATTATTTAGTGTTAGTAATGCTTAGTTTGATAACACCAAAGTGCTATAATATGACATACTTCTGTTCAGATTCTTTAGGTAGTTAAAATATGACACACACACACACACACACACACACACACACACACACACACACACCAAGACACACTCACACCAAGACACACTCACACTACCAGAACAGCTGTCCTTTCCAGAACAGCTTTCATAATAAGGCATTAGCAAAATTAGTAAGCTGTGAATTAGAATTTTAAGGTGTAAACCTGTTTCCAATGCTAGGTATATGTGTACAGTCTACATGATACCCACGAGGCTAAATTACTCTTATCAAGAACTAATGAGACGCCTATGCTTACTTCTGTTTTTTCTTCACATGAAGCACTTCTGTTAAGTGAATCCCATCCTTATTATACATCTTTAATAACTTAACTATATTTACAGCCGGTGCCCATCGATGACTCCTTCTGTGGCCTTGACATTAACCAGCCCCTGGGCGGCTCTCAGCTGGTGACCGGACACACGCTCTACACGGAGAGCAGAGACCGCATGACCTCAGTGACCTCCTACGTGTACAACGGCTACTGCGTGGCTTTCGTAGGCACTAAAAGTGGACGCCTGAAAAAGGTACGTTTGCGTGTGGTTTCCGCCTTCTTTGTCTAACCCTGTCATTTGTTAGACTTCTAAATAAAGACAAAACTGGGCGAGAACTGAATTACTAGCATTTTCTTTTCTATATTGATAAGACTGAAGCGATTTATTTTGCTAGCCATTAGGCATTTATAGTGCCGATAGAGAGGCCGGAAATGAATACTTAATATTGTCCTTCAGAACTTTCCTAACCTTTTCCAACTTTTCCAAGAATAATAAGCTGCTTTAAATTGCTAGTTCGTTCATAGGGCATTTATCTTTAACCAGTACCTTTTCACCTATAGCCGAGTAAAAAGGGTTAGATATGGAAACGGCCTGCAATCTTCTGGGAACAACCTGAACCTTCTGTGGTCTACAGGTTATCTGTACTTTTATAAGGTCTCGGTGATTATAGCACATTTCCCACAACTGGAAAGAATATTTTACTGTGGAAAAAGTTTGAATTCTGTAAACTAGGAATAAAATACACACACACACACACACACACACACATATATGTGTGTGTGTGTGTGTGTGTGTGTGTGTGTGTGTGTATATATATACACACACACACACACACACACACACACACACACACACACATATATATATATATATACATATACATGTATATACATATATGTGTGTATATATATTTGACAGCCCAGTCTCATATAGCTGTCAAAGTTAACACATCATTAACACGTTAATGCAAATTGGCTTCAATGGCACTAATTTTATTAATGCGCGATCACTCTTCGTTGTGTCTGCGACAACGAACAAAGAACAACAAAGAACAAATGAATAAAGAAACTTCATTGCATCCACTCATGCTTCCTAAATTTCCCCCGAATTACACCTACTAGCTGCACATTCACAACAGCTCTTCACTATATTAGCGTAGATTACTGTATGGAACCTTACGGAAGCGCATCGCATTCCCAAATCCGTATTGCGGAAGCGCATTTTTTTTCTTTTGTGAATGCAATGCGCTTACGTATAACCTAAACATATCATCAGTTTATATGGAAAACAACCGGAACAGAATTCTTAAAGGAGCCACGTCCCATATTTTACACTTAAAACAACCACTAAACAAAGTAAATGAGCAATAAATGAATGAAGAAGAGATTAATATTAAAAGAATACAACAAATATTAAATAATAATTCTATTGAACGGATATTGTGCGATTCATCGCGATTAAATATTTGAATCGATTGACAGCTGTAATATATACAGTAAGTGCTTTTTGAGAACAGTTTGGCGATTTTCCACGCCGCAAGCAAACAAAAAAACAACAACAGAAGACCGGACAGTTTAGTATCAGTTTAGGCAGTGTACAAGTTGCTTTCCTGGTGTGGTGACTTTTCCGGTGTGGATGGAGGAATAGACAGGCGATGGTTCAGCAGAGAGAGATGTCTTTTATTTTTCATTCACTTTGGCCGTGGTGCTTTCCTGAATATAAAAGTATCATTTATATAAGGAGTTATAAAAGGTCTCAAATGCAAAGTGAGGGAACAGAAAGAAAAAAAACGTATAAGTCTTGCACAATTTGTACACTTATAGAAACGCAGGGATTTTGTAGGAGCAGACTCGGGTGTATGATTAAGCAGTAATACCGAGCAGGTGCTAATGATCATCAGTTTCCTAAAAAGGCTGAAACACAAGTCGTTAACTGAAATGGATACAGCTGTGTAGGGGGATTACATCTGGGTGAGGATGGGACAAGCTCTGCTACTAATTTGAGAATATGGAAGAGCGTTTCAGGTCAGGGGTCATACACCGTAGCATCGGTGTAGCTGAAGCGTACTGATCGTTCACCTTTACAGTGCCAATACAAATGTGCTCATAATGTTGGTTCAAACCAGTTATCTTATATTGGGGGAAGGGTTGTAGCTCAGTGGTTAAGGAGCTGGGATACTACTACTCTTGGGTCCTTGAGCAAGGCCCTTATCCTTGTGCTCCATGGGTGCTGGCCCTGTTCTCTGACCCTAGCTTCCAAACAAGCTGGGATATGTGAATAAAGTATTTCACTGTGCTGTAATGTGACAATTAAAGGCTATTCTTCCCTTCTATTTTTTTTAATGACTTTAGTCTGCAAAATTGTAATAATGAGTTTTGTCTGCCACCAGATTAATCACATTGTGTGAGTTAGACGTATTGTTGTTGTGCACCTTCATCCATAGTGTATCATCCGACACGAATAGCCTAAAGATCTGCACAATTTACTGTATGAAATGATTTCAAGCCACTACTGCTGTCGCTCAGGAAACAGTGGGTTTCCACTTTCACTCCGGTTCCTCACTATGACTCTTCCTTGTGTCAATGCAGGCCGTTTTTTTTTTTCTTCAAATACCACCGTCACCTCGGGCATGCTCATTAGGGATTTAAGTCTATATTCACATTCCCATAAAGCTGCTTGCCTATTATAAAACTAAATAAAGTGGTGTTGGATTGAAAGTTATAAATAACGAAGTGGCGTTCGCACATGTTAGCTGCCTTTGTCCTTTATGAAATAAATAACAGCTCCTTGGCTTTGCATGATAGACAGGTCCATGGACGTGCCATTGGTAATGAGAGGGCTGCAAAGGCTACTGGGAAAATGGACTGAGAGATGCCTGAGTTGCTGAACTGGCATCATGGCAACATGTGCCGCTTGCTTTTTCTTCATTCTCATGCTTGATCTTGAAGCTTATTTTTCCGGTGAAGACAACCAACCACACACACCCACACACACACACACACACACACACACACACACACACACACACACACACACACACACACACACACACGCACGCACATACAGATGCACACAGAAGTCATTTTCATCTCTAATTGAATCGGTGGTATAATCAGGAAATGGCATCTGAGCATCTCATTCTGTGTAATCCCCTTGTTTGAGCAGGTTAATAATTCATACTAACATCCCGCCTCCTATCTATGGCGGAATTGAATTAGGCAGGCGGTGTATTGCTTTCCACAGCGGTGCTACAGCCCATTTGCTTTGTTCTGATGCTTATACTTTAATCTCATAGCACACGGATACTGTAAACACACGTGTGTGTGTGTGTGTGTGTGTGTGTGTGTCTATATATATATATATATATATATATATATATATATATATATATATATATATATATATATGCGCAGCAGCTGGTCAGGTGTAGCGTAGCGAAACAGTCCAGGACAAACACACAAGCATTCCTCCAAAGCCCATGTCTGTCAGTGAGAAGGCTGTAGTGAAGGACTTCACCCGGATGTGTAGGGAGACTTTGCATTATATTACTCTCCCTGAAGCCCCATGAGACTGTGATCACACAGCTGCTGGAGCGAATGACAGTATGTGTAGAAGAGGATGTGACTACTTTGTCAAGGTTTTTTTTTTTTTTTTTTTTTTGGTCTTTTATTGGGGATGGGGATGGGTAGTAAGCTTTCTGTGCAGATTCTTGGACAGAGCGAACGTGAGCTACGAAACCCCCGAAATGCTCAGAGCCTTTGCTTGTGTCCTTTTTGCAGTCTGGCGATAAGGCTTTTCCAAGCGCTGACAATCTGCCTTTTGTAGCGGAGTTGTGCGAGAAGGATATAGGTTTACACAATGACATACTGGAGGTGGGGTGGCGTAGTAGTGAAAGGTGGGACCTTCGCTTTCCTTTTCCTTTAAAGGCTGACACTGAAAAGAAAGAGCAGAACATAAAAGAGAAGGCAGAAGGCTGCTGAAATGTAAATTTAGCTCCCTTTTTTTTTTTTTTTTTTTTTTTTTTTAACTGGGCTTGCACTGCTGTTTCTAATTGGATTGGCTCCTTTCCCAACCAGCAAACCCCCTCCTCTGCACACACACACACACACACACACACACACACACACACACGCACACACGTGTCTAAAAGCCGCTTCATACTTTTACTCTGTACATATTTACGTATTTGCATCATGACAGAGAAAGGAGAATGAGAAAGGCTCTTCAGAAGATAGTAACACATCACATCTCTGTGATTAGTTGAGGCAGGAGAATATATGTGTGTGTGTGTGTGTGTGTGTGTGTGTGTGTGTGGTGTGTGTGTGTGTGTGTGTGGTGTGTGTATTTTGGCTGTGCACCACACCAAAAAACTGCTTTTTCCCTTTGCAGTTTTATTTTCTCCCATATAACACATGTCTCAAGGTGAAATCTACATCAACAAAGTATAAACAGGAAAATATTCCCAAACATCATTCAGTATTTTCCCCACTATTGAAAATATCATGTATAACGACTTGTAAAGAATAATATGTATGAAAATATATCCGTTTAGTTTTACAATGTTGATTTCTTAAGGTTGTCCCTGGAATAACAATGTAATATAATAGACTTCAATTATGAAAACAATAACATAATTGGTTTTTGATAAACTATTGCACTTGAACAGCTATTAATGAACTCCTGAGTTTGATATTAGTGGCACTATGATAGTGATATTAGTGGCACTATGAAATATTTGACGAGAGCTCATGAATTTATTTGCAAAAGGCTGCATCCTGAACATGTGCAAATAGAAAGTGTCATGCTTTAGACACGCCGGCGTTGTCATTGCAACACCTTCTTTTGTAATTAGTATTTTTTTTTTTAATTCTAATTCAAGAAAACTCCTGCTTATAGTTGACTTGATTCATAACGAATGTTAGGACATACTGTACGTTCACGGCATGGGCAAAAGTATTTGGACAGCTGACTTTTCCATCCAAGTCTTACCTTAAAATTAATGAACACCTATAGGGGAAAAAAAGTCCTTTAATTGGTTCCTTACTTTATTAACACAATTGTATATGAATGACCAGGAATTCTCTACAACCACATTCAAAAATCTTAAGGAACAGAAGAGTGGTCGTTATAAACAGCAAACAGGGACTAAATGTACAATGATATATTCAAAAAGCACATTTTTTAAATCTTATGCTTAGGTGTCCATCAACCTGTAACTTATTGCTATAGTAAATCAGTGCAATGCTTCCAATTATATTTAAAGCTAACCATCATCTCAGTACATAAAAAAGGAAATGTCCTGCCCTGCTCTCACGTGTCCACATTATTGTGGTGTATTTCGCTTCCAGACAAAGATATAAAAAACATACAGAGAATGTACGCCTAAATGTGTCGCTTTTACACACACACACACACACACACACACACAAACACACACAGACACACACACACACACACTGCTTGCTCATTCATTCCACGTACTCTCACTCTCTCTTCACTTCTCCAGTAAAGCTTCCCTGCAGTTTCGGCTGCTATTCTTCAGGTACTGCTAGAGCGTGTAGTAAGACCGGGGGTGAAGCTCTACTTATAATGGACAGGTTTTGTATGGAAACTGACCCGGGGGACGCCGATCGGGTAGCTAGAGACGCGAGGAACAATGGCGCGAGTGCTACTAATGTGTTAATCACGAGTAGAAAGATAAATAAGCGAAACAAATCCATCGGAAGAATGCAGGTTGTTATTGTCCGGTTCATGACAGAATGTAGATGTAATAAAACATAGTCTCTTTAAAAGATAACACAGTGGACCGTCTGCGGGGGAGAGTTAGAGAGAGAGAGAGAGAGAGAGAGAGAGAGAGAGAGAGAGAGAGAGAGAGAGCAATGGATATGTTATTCCTTTGCTGTAACAGAAAAACTTGATTGAAAAGAAGCTGAACTGAATCTGGCCTGCTTTATTTGTCTTTTATTAAAGGATTTGGTTGTGTATTTCAGATGGAAAGAATAATGCAGGGACAATAGAAGTGTATGTTTGATATAAGGATCGTTTATGATGCGTCCTCAATAGTCTGTCAGAATGTCAGAAATGGTTTATAGGTGAGATCAGAAATTAGGCAGATTGTTTTTGTAGCCTGGTGTATTCACTCGCTTAATTATTTTTCTTTTTTTTTTTTTTTTTAATTAAATATGATCTGTACCAGTCTTCTGGAGGAACACTCAAAGGTATAAAAAAAACAAAAACAAAACAACCCTCGGAGGTAGACTTGCCAGCACTGTCAGCACGGCTTAAATGAAATGAAAGTGAGCAACGTGATATTTGTTTGTTTGTCCCGCGAGCTTTCTATCTAAGCGCTCGCACATGCCCCCATGAAAGCAAGAAACCTCCCGCCTGCGTAGTGCAGAATCTCAATCCCGACAAACACCTTTAAGTCAACTTGGCTGGCATGGATTAAATACAAGATAAAAGTCTTCACGTCCTTCGTTAATAGTTAAACTATCAACTTTTTTACTCAAGTAAAAGTCTAAAAGTACTGGTTTCAAAATGACTTAAAGTGTAAACGTAATAGTAATGTAAGGGGAAAAAATTGCCCTTAAGGACAAAAGCTTAAGATTAAATAAATAAGATTTATTTAAAAGTCTCATTTATAATAATACTATTAATACATTTTATTTAAGGCCCCGTTCAGGTCACTCAATTTCACGTACAATAAAGAATAAATAAAAACAATAAATAACAATAATGGGGCACGGTGGCGTAGTGGTTAGCACGTTCGCCTCACACCGCCAGGGTCCGGGTTCGATTCCCGTCTCGGCCATGTGTGTGTGGAGTTTGCATGTTCTCCCCGTGCCTCAGGGGTTTTTGCACGGTAGGTTGATTGGCACCTTGGAAAAATTGTCCCTAGTGTATGAATGTGTGTGAGTGTGTGTGCCCTGCGATGGGTTGGCATTCCATCCAGGGTGTATCCTGCCTTAATGCCCATAGACGCCTGAGATAGGCTCAGGCTTACCGTGACCCGAGGGAAGATCGGATATAGCGGTAGAAGATGAATGAATGAATGAATAACAATAATTATCTTTTTTTTTGAATGATGACAAGCCGGTATGACTATAAATAGGTGTAATGAGGATTTTTTTGCTTTTTTTTTTTTTTTTTTTTTTTTCATTTGGTGCATGACAATAATCATACAAAACACAGATTGCCGGTGTACGCAAATTCAGTGCAATTAACAAAAATATACAGAATACTATATAAGGAAAAAGGGACTTGCATCAAAGTGCAAAATAATAAGTACAAAGTATATATATATATATATATATATATATACACACAAAAAAATCAAATCTTTTGTTGATTCCTGGTGTTCTCAGCACCGTTTGGAAAGACTTGTGGAATAGAACCATTCTCACGTGGAAATTTCATTCGAATAGCTTCTGTGGCACCAGGCAGCTTTACAATTGAGAAGTGACTAATGAGGGGTGTTTAACATTGTCTCGCTCTGGTATAGTTCGGGTGGAACATAATCAGACCTTGTGTACTTGCAGGCCCCTAATTAATTTCTTTCATGTTGCTCCAGTGCGTAATCGCTATTTTTGTTTGCTCGGGGCATCAGCAGGGCTTGAAAGCCCAGTTCAGGTGTGTCCCTCCTGGCAAACGCCTGAAGCATTAATTGGACTCAATCTCCCATTGAACTGGTCAAGTAAGCATCTGGGCTCCGCTCCCAGTCTCCTCTCGACTGAGCCGAGCTGTTTGACCCGGCGCAAGAGACTGAACCGAGGACGCAGCGGCACGCTCTGCCGCCACCGCGCCGCATGAAAGGCCAGCTGGTTTGAAGAGCGACGTCGGCAGCTGCTCCCCGCGCCGATTTCCGCCGTCCTTCTCGCAGATGCATCCGGACGCTGTGACTGTCATGCTCCGAGTGCACTTTTGCCCTCCCAGATGTGACTGTGCCACTTGGCCTTCTGTGTTTGTTCGGCTCAGATGGACAGACATCCTTATCATGTCCCGACTTGTTTACATCTAGCGAAGTCCATCTGGCGCTTGTTTGTAAGCCTTTGTTGCGCCCATTTGTCCTGCCTAACCTTACACTGTCTGCGCTGTGACTCTCCTGCACTGACACTCTAATGAGCATCGGCTCGAGGTGTGCGAGAGCACGACGAAAGACATGAAACCGATACGGCCTAGACGACGAAAAGTAGGGACAGCGTTTTACAGCGTGTGTGTGTGTCCACGTAGCCAGGAATAGCTTCCCAAACCAACATGGAGACGTGTATCCCTGGCGAAACGGATCACTTATGGGAAGGGATGAATAGCATTCCGCATGGAGTTCATCACTGAAGTTGCATCAAG
This sequence comes from Kryptopterus vitreolus, assembly GCA_030449085.1. NCBI lineage: Eukaryota > Metazoa > Chordata > Actinopteri > Siluriformes > Siluridae > Kryptopterus > Kryptopterus vitreolus. The sequence goes on from JACRUU010000029.1 coordinate 18,189,070, forward strand.
ACAATAACCACAAGGCGTTTTCTAAGCCAGAAGAATGCACACACACGTACACACACACACACACACACACACACACACACACACATACTGGCACGAAACGATTTTTAGATCATACCATTCCTATTTATAGTTTCCCTTCCTTGCGTGTGGCACTTTTTTTCCTGTAACGCGTGGGAACGAGTCTCAAAGAATAGCATCCGATAATGGGCAGCATTCCGCATCAGCGTTGAGTCACGTCATCACATCCAAGAAGTTGCAGTCTGAATTTTCAAGACAATTTAACCACAGAAGTCTCCCTTCCCCCAGGCGTAAGCACTAATTTCTAAGCCAGAAGAATCACATTTACACACACTGAACGACACACACACACACACACACACACACACATTTTTACACACACACGCACACATACTGGCTGATTTCATGGACACAAAGAATATACACATACACACACACAGTTGCTGATACCATTACACCGATTAGCTCTTTATAGATCATACCATCCTCCTAGTTTCCTTCAGGCGTATATTATGTGGCACTTTTTTTCCTGTAACGCGTGGGACTTGACGAGTCTTGCGCGGATCTGTGGCACGATTTAGGGCGCGAGTTTTCCTGTAATCGAAAACGATCAATGGGAACGGTAAGAGTCTGTCACCGAGAGATCCTTTGGAGCTTAAGTCAGCTTAATGGAGAAAATGTGTTGCAGGGCTTTGCCCTCTACGTAAAGCTCTGATATTTCTCTGCTAATTGCTAATTTATTCTTTTTTTTTCAGTCAGGGTCATCCACCGCATTGCTATTCTTGTGGCATATTATATTGGTCCTTTTTAGCTCTGTGGATGCTATAAGGTTTATCTCTCTCTCTCTCTCTCTCTCTCTCTATCTATATATATATTATATATATATATATATATATATATATATATATATAATATAAAAACCCACTTCCTATTCATACCCTGTCAGATAATTGTCCATGATATCTAATATTTTAAATACCACAGCCTCAGATGTGGAGGGAAGGGAAACGCTGCGGCTTGTTAAATGCCATCGGCATCCAGCTAAATGTTAAGCTCCCGGTTAAGGCGTTATTGGAAAGACGATCATGATGCTTTGCAACTCATTTTATTTAAACCGATTGTTCACCGTTCTTTTTCTCTTGCAAATACGATTAATAATGACTCTCGTTCTCCTCTGCCTGCCGGAGACCACGCTTTGTTTTATAAGACACATTGGCCGGCTATTTGTATTTTGGTAGGTATAGGAGATGCAGTTTGGCTAGCGTATGCGACTATAATGAGTTATTACAGTAGAAATGATCATTTCGGCTTCCTTTAATACGCTGCCTTTGCCAAACTCTCCACGCGATTGCAAACAATCTCCGCAATCATGTTTACCACACCGGGGTAATTAAACTTCAATTTGTCTCCTAGGCAAATAACGAGAGACCTACGAGAAAATTGGCGAACAGAGATTTCGGGCGAGGTTTTAATTTGAGTTCGGATGGTACAGAAAGCCTTTTCACCCCGGACTAGAAAGGAGCAAAAATAAAATAACGGTCATTTTTTTTTTGCGAAACGGCAAATCTACCGTCTCGAAAAAGAACCTTCATTTTGATTCATATAATCATTGTAAATATATTAATAGGTGTAAAATGGGCGCTACTTAGTCCTGGCAGGCTGAGTAATGGCATTCTAATGACTTTGACACCGTTTCCCAGACTTGAACTGTGGCATGTTGTTGTGCAGCCCTGCGCTTGTGCGTGAGTGGTGTTTATGAGTGCGCTTTCATTACGCGATTATTCGGCCGACGTGTTTGCAGATGACGCCGGCCTTGGCGTGACCTCAGATTGACTCGCGATTATCCAGCGTTTATCCTTGCGAACAGAGGAAACAGTAGCGGTTGACATGTCGCTTGGCACCGCAGGTACGCAGTTTTGATGGCGATTCAGATCCGAGCGAGTCCAGTCTGCCTGGGCTCCGGCCCAGAGTTTGCTGAAAGGCCAAGTCAAAGAGCTGGACAACCCCCTGCTGTTGCATTCATCCTTCAAAAAACACATACGCATACAAATGAATGCACACATAGACATACACACACACACACACACACACACACACACACATTTGTCCTTGAACCCTGTCCAGTTGGCCAGATCTTGAATCTCCTACTTACAATGATCCCATAACTGATAATCAGAATCACCGATCATTTCTCTCTCTCTCTCTCTCTCTCTCTCTCTCTCTCATTGATTTGTCATTCTTATTCGATTCTTCCATCTATATCTAAGAAAAGCACTCTCTCCAGACCACGCACCTTATAATTATCTGTCTCCTTACATGCAGAATAGTAAATCTCTCCTTGCCCGGAGTGTTGATTAGCCGGGCGTTTGCGTACTAATGCCTTGGTCTCTTCAGGATCTTTCGGCACCGTCGTACCGCCGCGCAAAGTACACGCGCATTCATAGCCGCGCTCGTTATTAATCGGCTGCCAATAAACTTCCGTCCCTTGACTTATTATTTCCTATCTCGCATGCTGATGATCCGCAGCTCGACAAATGACCCCACTGACTGGCGGTGTTAATCGCGCTGCGCATCAGGAAATGAATAAATGAACCTCTCCGTGATTAGCGTCAGTTATCGTCTGAGTGTCTGTGGGCACTTCGGCCTGTAATACCGTCCCCTCGGCTGAAAGAGAAACGCAGTGGATAATGATGGGGGGAGGGTTGGGTTGCCATGTCTCCATAAAATCTGCTTCAGAGAAAACTCGGGCTGAAATCTCTCCCAGTTAACGTCCGCAACTCCGTTATCCCAATTTAATACTCATTTATTCAGAATGGAATATCCTACATGTTTACTATTTATTCTTCACCGATCCGTAAGTGTTTTTTGTTTTATGTTATTTATTGTTTGCTTTGTACGTTGACCTTGAGTCAACTGACAGGCGCCTTAAATAAAATGTATTATTATTATTATTATTATTATTATTATTATTATTATTATTATTATTATTATTATTATTATTATTATTATATAGTAATAAAATGCTTTTTAGATGCCAGAGGAAACAACAAAAAGCAGACTCAGAAGATCCTCGTTCAAGTGACACTGGATAATTGAGGTTATAAATAATATAAATATATTATATTGAAATTCTGTAAAACGAGGAAATACTTATCCTGGGCACTTTTTTTAGCACACTGTTTAGTATTCAAAAAATCTAATATATATATAGATATATATATATATATATATATATATATATATATATATATATATATATATATATATATATATATATTATTTTTTTTTTTTTTTTTTTTTTTTGCTTCAGTCCTTCATATCATGTATTATTATATCATGTAAAAAAAAAAAACACACACACACACACACACAGGATTGTGCGGGAAATGGGAAGACAAAGTGTGTAATTTTAGTTGGAAATAAACGAACTTGGGTTAGAGAGAGCACTTTTCCCACTCTGACATGCCTATACAGTACCATATAGGTTATCTAACCTTGCTTTATTGTTTTTTGTTTATTGTTATTTTTTATAGTTTTGTACGGTGACCGTGAGACCGGAGAAACGTGCCTTAAATAAAATGTAATATTATTATTATTATTATTATTATTATTATTATTATTATTATTATTATTATCTAGTAGAAATGCCTTTTTGATTAAACTGCACTCCCCCCAATGAAAAGCGCTAAGAAATTTGAACTTAATAATTCCAAATAGAGGAGGAGAGAGAAAAATAAAAGTATGTATATCAGTTAAGACCATGTTTCTCAAGTTTTAGTTTAGATTATTGTGGTTAAAATCGGAGGTCTTCCCGACCGTATCTGTGCGGTCTTGTCACTAATGCATGCACTACCTCGTATTTAATTTTGCAGAGTTGTAAAGTCAAAGTTCACGTTTCATGTCCGAAAGTTGTAGCGGTTGGCTGGCCGTCAGCTTATAAATATTCAAAGACGCTTTCGGCCGGCATTTGCACTACAGGGACGGCTTTGAAACGCGAACCCCATGAAAGTCCGTATATCTCTCGTGCATTTGCTCACATTATCTGTTTCTATGGAAGCAGCAGACCGTTCTATTCTTTTATCATTATTTTTGCTCCTAAATATCCATGGGCTCAACGGAATGATAAAAGGAGGAGGAAAAAGTGATACATTATATAGAGAATACATTAAAAAAAAAATTTTTTGGCAGTGAATCTAAATATAGATTTTTACCATCCATCAGAGTGAACTGCTGGCCCGCTGCCAGACTGTATTGATTTACTTTACAAAGTACTCGAATGGGTTGGATATCTGTGATTGCCCAATTCATTACTGTAGTCTTTCCGAGTGGTAGAAAATTAGATAAAAGCAAGGCTAGATGGGATAACCTAAATCGTACTGTATATGCGTGTCGGACTGGGAAAAGTGCTCTCTAAACCAATTTCACTCGGCTTGTTTTAAACTAAAATTACACACTTTGTCTTCCTATATCCTACATCCTGTGTGTGTGTTTGTGTGTGTGTGTTTTTACTTACATGATATAATCAATACATGATATAAAGGACTGAAGCTAAAAAAAAAAACTAATCTAGAGGATAATATTTTGTTTGTATTTACTACATTTGAGGTTTTTGGATACGACACACAAAGTACGTTTCCATTACAAATTTGCGTAAAACTCCTCTCGCGGCGTCACTCAAAAAAAATGGGCGGGCTTACTTATATTGCAGCCAATCGCACGTATTTCAAGTACGGTTTTGCGAATTATTCCTTTTTCGCATCCTCTAAAAAAACACCTCATGCGAGCGTAAAAACGTTTTTGCGTTACCTTTGAGTTTTTGCGAATTTGGCGCATTAATCCATTAGGCGTATTTTCAATTTGCTATTTAAATTTACGAATTTAAAAAGTGCCCAGGATAAGTATTTGTTATATGTACATAACTGAAAACTATTTATAACCTCATTTATCTTGTTTTATCTATATTTCTTGTTGTCGTTTCCTCTTACTAGGCACGTTTCCATTACACATTTGCGTAAAAACTTTTGCGATATTTTCAAAATGTCGATAAATAAAACTTTTGCGAAATGACAATAATGTTTCCATTAACCATATCATGCGTCTAAAACTCGTCCTGACATTCAAAAATATGGCGACAGATATGGGCGGGCTTACTTATATCGCCGCCAACGCATTGGCCGTTTTTATTTTTAATGGGAGACGTAGCATTAATGGCGTGACGATCCCCCTATGCTTGGGAGTGGCCACGTATGCGCTTGTTCTGCGAGGGGATAGTGTGCGATTTCATGGAAAACCTGTGGAAGAACATTTTCCGGATGAACGCGTCCACTTGTTTTGAGCTGTGCAGTGCAATGGGCGTCTTAGAGCACCTGCAGCATCATGCCCAAGGCAAGGTAGATCATGTGACCTGAAAATGCGAAAAAAACGTTTCCGTTACAGCTTTATTCGCATCGTCTGAAAAAAAACACCTCACGCGAGCGTAAAAACTGGTGTTTTCAATTCGCTATTTCAATTTGCGGATTTAATGGAAACTTCTTCTATCTATATGCGCATCCGTAAAGTTGTTCCGAGTGCGCTACAGTATATGAGGGAAATTGAATGGACCTGAATTGATTGCGCTTCAACATCCACTTAGAAACGCACATAGTTGTACAGGAGAATTCCTGCACGCAAAAATACACCCTTCCCATACCGTACTTTAATACAAAAGCCCGAAGAAAGAAGTAGAGGGTAAATATGTGTGAACCTTGCCCTCTATGTGTGCACCTGTATTTTTACACTGCAGTGATCATGTCTCATTTGGAAAACTGGCACTTACTGAAACATTCCCCTCCCCCTCCTTTTTGGTGCATTTGTGCTTTTTCTATGTCACTGAGATGACAGGTCGCATTGTACCTGCTTCGGTATTAGCTTTTTTCCACCCTTGTCTTCTTGTTGCTGTCTTGACTTTTTTTTTCCCCCCCGCCTTGTCAGCCTTAGAGGAGCTCCGGGTGTAAAGCTAAAGTCCATCAGCCCTAACAAGTTCCGACTTCCATCTAATAGCGTGCGATAATGTTTCAAACGACAGGTAATAACATCTCCCTCGGAAAGTCATTTGCGAGCCGTCGCGTCTCTGTACTGCACCTTGGCAGGAAGCAGAGAGAGAGACAAGCCTCATTCTTACCCATCGCCTGACTCCGCCATGATGCCGCGCTCAGATGTGCCTAATTGGCACTGACAGCTTCCGCTCCCCCGCGCATCTCAATGCTTTTCCGTTTCAAATGGGGAGGTTCCTACTGTACTCGAATAGCATGCGCTTTCATCCCGGGTCTCCGTCATTGGGCTGCGTGTGATTATTTAGCTCGACATATTTGTCCTTTCCCACACATCCGTATCGCCACTTCCTAAGGCCTGAGGTAGATGTGAAAGTGTCAAGCTGGTCATGTGTGCAGGTAACGACCTGGAAACCTTCTGCCATATATAGAGGGTTAGAGATGGATTCCGTCCCCGTCCCCCTCCCTCCCGCGCTCTCATTCCGAATCCCATCAGCGTCGCTCTTGCTATGTGGTTGGCTGGCTTTGAGCGCTTTCATTATGTGGTGCCTGGGAGTTGCTTCGGAGCGCGATAGAAGTGCTGGAACAAAGAGCAAGGTCAGGTCCGTGCAATGCCATTACACAATCTGAAAGTGGGAAAGCGAGGGGGAAACTGGCTTAGGGACGTGACTGTGTAAGCCCTAGGTGGATCAGACTTGTGTGTGTGTGATGGAATTGATGGGGGCAGAACATGGCAAATATGCTCGCCGAATACCGCGGTACTCTTCCTGTTCTAAAAACCTTTTTTTTTTCCCCCAGCAAATGTCTATTGATCCTAAATGACTCAGGGTGGAATGACATCATAACAGGTTTTCTGGGGGGGGGGGGGGGGGGGGGGGGGGGGGTGGGGGTGGGGGGGGGGGGGGGGGGGGGGGGGGGGGGGGGTGGGGGGGGTAAATGACAGTCAAATCTGTTATGTGCAAAATTAGCAATCGAAGGATTTGTTTTTGTTTTTTATTCTGGGCCCTTGAGTAAGGCCCTTAACATTCACCTGCTTAGTAAGTCTGGATAAGGGCATATATGTAAAATATATTGTGAATGTCTCTTTAGGATGACTAAAGTATATATCTATCTATATGTATATGTATATATGTATATCATATGGAAAATATGCAATATGTAGGGCAATATGGAAAAGTTAGGTGTTCCAAAACTTTTGGCCCTATACCCAGCTTGTCACATTATTCATTGTTATATTGCATTCCCTATTGTTATTTATTTGTTTATTTATTTATAGATTTTTCATTTCAGCATTCAGGCAAACGTGGACAATCACAGTGTGGATTTTTTTTATTTTTTATTATGCGATCGGAAAAGCGCTCCCTGTCCCACGTAAATATATTCAGTAATGGTGATAGTGTTGTTGTTGTTGTTGTTCAACAAAAACGAGGGTGTTGAAATCCCAGTATAAACAGAAAGCTAGCTTTAAATAGCTTGGTGATAATTACATTGCATTCTTTTGACGTGCGGACATTAACAGGCACATTGTAGCTGTGCGTTTTATCGCGCGGATCGTGTTATATATTTAAAAAGCAGCAGCTGGCCGCAGGATCGTAGACTGGATTCGGGTGAAATTAGCGATTAAAAAAATAAAGTGGCCCAAACATTGTGACTTTTCCAATAAAACATTGTTTCTTCACAATACACTGTATTATGATGTCGAGTCCTATTGACTTGTGCCGCAGTTTTGCCCCTGGGAATATCTTGTGTCAGTGATTTATTTTTTTTTTTTGGTACCTTCGGCTCCTTAACAGCTGCAATGCTCATTTTTTTGACCCCTCGAGCAAGACAGATAGGGTTAGACTCTGTGGCGTGGGCTGTTGTCGCACACAAACACACACACACACACACACAGGCACGCGGCGTTAGGCTTCATCGAAAGCAGCTGCTGCCCCAGCAGGGGTTCAACCCCACAGGCAGCGTGTGTGAACGCATGTGTGTAGATCCTGACCCATTGTGTGTTTGTTCTTACCCCCACCAGGGCAAGTAAACAGCTGCACCTCAGGGTAGGTCAACATGCGCTCAACACCATCAGAACGGATCAACCACTAATGTGTTTTGTGCATTTCACTGAAGTCGGGTTTCGGGGAGGGAAAAAAAAAAAACGTCCTTGTTGACATTGGAATAAACCCCGTCCCTGTGGGATAAGATAATGCTAAGTGAAGTGGTTATGACTAGCTCTGTATGTTCCTTCTGGATTTCCACTCTGACCACACGAGCTTGTAAGTGGCTCCCTGAACTAACAGCGGGGAAATCAACTATAATTCTGTAAAGACCAAATCTGGTGTCATATAATGACCCAAAAAAAACCCAAATCAAATCCAGATAACTCTCACCAGATGCTGCATTTGCCTCAAACTCCTTTCCACAGGTATGCAATGTGTTGGCGGGGCGTAAACGCCGAAAGGTGTGCATATATGTGTGTGTGTGTGTGTGTGTGTGTGTGTGTGTGAGAAGACAGGGATCCGGTGACAGGCTTCCATAGCTTGCAGGGTTTCTCCTCTGTAACACAATATGTCTGATGTTTGGTCTACGCTTTTCCCCAGAGTGCCGGCGCGTTTAAACACAGCACGGCGACTCCGACGAGATGAAATGTGTCCACGCCAGATAAGGTTTCCGTAGCTCGCCATTTACTTTCTCTCTCTCTCTCTCTCTCTCTCTCTCTCACTCTCACTTATTAGTGTCACGCCCATTCACTGTTATTTATATTTACCTATCATATGACTTTTATCCTTGTTATTTATTTAATTTTTTTAACGACCACACGCCGAACGCGTCTCTGCCGTTCCCCCGGCTCGAACTGCATAATTACATTCATTAGCTCCTATCTGACACTTCGCGAGCGGATTCAGGTGAAGCAAACCGCAAACGTGCGCGGTATGGAATTCCGACACCTGGCACTGAAAACCACACGTTTAAATAATGTTGTTGTTGTTGTTGTCTGCCAAGCGTGGCGTTTTTTTTTTTCTTTTCTTTTCTTTTAGCGCTTCTATTTGATGAATTTGTCCGAGAGGAATTTGTTTTGGTCACTTGGTGTACTTTACCTCAGGTACTCCAGGGCTTAACGAAGGAGCTCCGATTGTCTAATGAATTTATTATACAGGCAGAACCGAGGGAGGGCTGGAAACGAAATAAAGAAGAGCGTCTGGGATTGTAACAATAGTAGCAGTGGCTGCAGAGTGTCTCTGCTGGAAGCTATTGTGGAGAGGAAATTGCTTCTCCTTTGAAAGTACAATGACTTCCTTCTTCAAATAAGCAAAAAAAAAAAAAAAAAAAAAACATCGCCAAGTGTCAGTGAAGGAAAACAGTATATTTACGGCAGGTGGAGGCACTCTAAGAAATCTGCCTCGCCTCTGTTTCTCTGTCTCTATGTGCCTCTCTTACTCTCTCTCCTCTTACATCCACGGATCAAAACAGCCCTTTTGAAACGCCTCTGTATTACACTGATCTGGGAACATCTGCATAATGCTGTTTGAGGAAAAGAAAAAAAAACGCAACCTTTGTGCCTTTAAGAGGACGGGGTTTTAGGAACGAAATCCGTTTTCTTCCTTTTTAGCGGCGAACCGAGGGGCTTTATGTAGGGGTAACCTTCACCATTAAGGAGTTTAGCAGATGCTTTTTGTAAAAAAAATAAAACATTTCTTTATGCCTTTGGGAGAATTCCTCCTTTTTTCGCTGGCCACGGACACAAAGCTCACCACATCTGAATAAACTGCAAAGCATTTGAGAGAGACAACACATAAAGGCATAATAAGGAGCCGTAAAGCAGACAAAGGCAGCTGCGGTTGCCTAACAGGCCCATTAACTTTTTTAATACTCGCGTTCTCTTTCATTATTATTTAGCCTGTTTTTCGATAATCCCAAAATGATTCGCTGCTTCCTTTCCTCACCGGTAAGATGTACAAGGTGCTTTCGCCTGCTCTAATGGCTAGGCGGAACGTTGTTTGCTTCAGCGACGGTTTTTCTGTGAAAGAATTGTGCGCTTGCATTGACGGATTGAAAGGGAAATGCGAAACGTGGAGAAATGAAATACTTCAAATACACAAAACTTGATATGCACTATATAGACAAAACGCTTCTGGCTATAAAATTCCCTCTGCTGGGTTCTCTCTCTTTTCCTCTCCTGTGTGTGTGTGTGTGGTTTGGCTTGATATTCCTGGGCCTCTGGTTCTGATTAAACCCACGCTCTAAAATATTACCTTCAGTACCACACTGCAGGCCCGTGTCCTGTAAGACCTCGGTATTAAACACAAGTGCTTCATGGAAAGGAGCTTGTTTTACTCAGTCATCCTCCTGGCACAGGACCTGGGAAATGTAGTCCCGTCCCTGTTTACTCCGAAAGCGTTATTAACCTGTTACAGTCCGGAATAAAGAGAATGAATGGTTCATGAGTGTATTTGATGGAATTATTGTGCATTTCTACAAAGACATGGGTGTGGCAGAAATGTTCCAAACACACACACACACACACTGCACAACATTTGTACACTAGACAACATCACCATAGCACTGGACAAACACTTGTACAATGTTCACTTTAAAATAAGGACACACATTGCACATTTGCACACTTTAACACTGCCATATCTATTATCTATTATACTTTTTATTTTAAATTTTTTGACCCACACACACACACACACACACACACACACACACACACACACAAATGTAGATTTTACCATACCTGTTTTTTTTTCTCTCCTGTGTATAACAGACATCAAAAAAATTGATGTAATGCTTTCATTTACATTTACAGCATTTGGCAGATGCCCTTATCCAGAGCAACTTACAACTGAGGATTAAGGGCCTTGCTTAAGGGCCCACTAGTGGCAGCTTGTAGGTGGCTTCCACAGTCCAGAGGCCAATGCCTTAACTCCTGAGCTCCCACCTCCCTTTAATCTTTTCTGTTACAAACAGAATCCCAGTTTATTATTAAGTAGGAATGAAATGTCATTTTTCCTTCTCTTTCCCCCTTTTCGCGGTCGTTAAAAAACACGATAGCTTGAGATGATAGAGGCCCACCGTCCATGCAGTGCGAACCGTTCATTACTGTAATAATGTTGCTTTTGGTTTAGTTTCAGAGGACGCTATTAGTTACTTCAGCGGAAGTTAAGCCGAAGCACACGTCTTGAGATTTCCGAATCCTTGTTAAGTGAGTGTTATACCGTACATGGCAAAATAACACATGGTGAAAATGCTCTCCTGTGTAATTATAACACTTTTTCCTACGTGTATGTAGTGCACAAAAGCAAAAAGCCTATGCAGAAACAAAGATTACACAAGGATAAACTAGGATAAATTCGTAGCTCGAGTCAAATACTGTACGTTTTACACCTAAAACTATTGATTTGATTTTATTACTTGTATTTTCGCACCAACTCGCACCGAACAGCAGGCCACGAGAGTTGCCGGAGGTGCAATACTCGGCTACAGATCACTGCTTCTGTACGTTTTCATCTCTTCAACCCGAAAATTCGTCTGCGGTGCAAAAAGACCAAATGTCATTTATTTTAGTACGTTTACGTAAGCGACATTTGCTCCCGGTATCTGTTGGTTTTCCTGACCATCTCCGAACACTTTATATATATATATATATATATATATATATATATATATATATATATATATATATATATATATTTGTTTTTGTTATATATTTATATATATATATATATATATATATATATATAGTTTTTTTTTTTTATATATTTTATATATCTATATATATATATATATATATATATATATATATATATTTTTTCCCCCCCCCCACCATCGCCTAGAAAGTGTATATGCTTAGTAATTGCTAATGAAATGAATAAATCTTGGGTGAAGCAGCATAAATCCCTGTTCACACTGTATTTGGGTAAGCTGCTTGTGGTGCTTAGCTTCTCTGATTTGCCCTGAGCCCCGACTGAAACGGAGAGAACATCCGATAAGCATAATAACCGAATGGCTTTGCTAATAAAAGTAATAAACACGTTAGCACACGCGCTCTCTCTCTCTCTCTCTCTCTCTCTCTCTCTCTCTCTCTCTCTCTCTCTCCTTCTCTCTCTCTCTGATTTGAACTTCACGCCTAAACAAATTTAAAACACACCACTTAAATTTAAAACCCTTTTTCTAAACACAGGCCTCTTTGTTTTTTCAATGCCTGGAGCTTCTTCCTGTGGCACAGACGGTTTCATTGTGTGTGTGTGTGTGTGTGTGTGTGTGTGTGTGTGTGTGTGTTTTTGTATCTTTCGCTGAGGTGAGTTAAAGTCTGTTTGATATCTTTTTACGTGCCTTTCTTCTGACTTTGTTTTCATTTCCCCTTTTGCCTCCCCCCCCCCCCCCCCCATCACTGTACCCTTTTGTAGACTCTTCAGTTTGTTATTTATTTATTTATTTGTTTGTACACTTTGTGCTCTTCCACTCTTTAGCATATTAGCATATCATTGCCATGAGAGACCTCAACTTTGCAATTAATGGCTTTTTAATGGCTCCCTCGGCCACCGAATTATGCAGCTCGGCTTCAGTATGCCATTGAGGGGGGCACCATATGGACGGCAGCTCGGCCTCATGCCGAGGGGGTACAGAGGTTCCAGTGAGCGTTCTTTAAAAGTCAGGGAAAGTTTGTTTGTCTGAACGGCGTGGGGGTCCGTTAGAGCTTTTCTTTATGCGCGCTGAAATAATTGTCCGAGGGGGTTTGAGTTACAGTAAAGGTGGGTGCGCGAAGGGGGTGTTGGGGGAATTGGGGGATTTTGGGCCTTAAACCAGCTGTCGAGTGAAAGCACACACTGGGAACCTTGAAGCGAACAGCTGAAGGAGCCCTGCCGGTCTTTTCGATTCATGACAGCCGAACAACAAGCACTGACAACCTTGAAATGTGTGAATCAAGTCAAGGTTTCACTGTCAATCTTTCTTTTTTTTTTTTTTAACACGCGATTCCGTACGGAGTGTTTTGTTTTAAATCCAGACGCATCGGCTAAAAGATTAACGAACGCAGACAAGCCTGTGAAAACACGTTTAGACGCGCATCTTTATCCCAAACTAATCAAGGTCCTCATACAGAAGCACGAAAATGTATCCAAACTGTAAACACGAAAAGCCAGATTTACGATCTGCGTTAGCGAACTTCCCCGAGCTGTTAACGAAGCCTAACGTGTAATCAAAGTGAGTAGGTTGTGTTTTTTTTTTTTTGTAAGAGAAGTCGTTGCTTAGGCGAACGCTAATGAGCTGCACTGCCATGATCAGTGCGTTCGGTGGAAACGAGCCAGGACACCTCTGTGGCCGTTAAGTGAGTTTGTGAAAGAAATGAGAAGAAACATGTTTTGAATTCCGTGTAGCGCTTATTTTTTATTTATTTATGTATTTATTTTTACTCCTTACATCTTACATCGTGGGGAGATTTTCTTGCACGTGTCGACGGGGCTGGAAACGCTGAGTGGTCCGTTTTGTAGAAAAATGCCTCCAGCACTGTCCTCTCCGAGCCCCACTAGTCAGCAGGGGTTGACATTTGCCTTCTCATTTACAGGCTAATTAGCTTGATGTATACCAAAAGGTGACGCGTCCTCTCTAGACGCCCATCCAGTGGGGAATTTAATATTGTGAAGGGTGCAGTTTTTAGATGACCCGTAGCGCTTTAAGTGTGTGTGTGTGTGGGGGGGGGGGCACCTACAATCGAAATTGTTTTTCCTACTTGCAAAGTACGTGTTTTTTTTTCCCCTTGTCAAATTAAAGAGGAAATAAGTGTTTATTATCCGTCCTGTGCTTTATCCAATTTGCAACACAATCTCTTGCCAGTCTCTCGAGACACCATTTGTTTTGTTTGTTTTTTCCCCGCACAGCCCTCTTTGTGCTTCACTGTTTTTTTTTCCCCTTTACCGAGTTTGTTCGAAACTTTCTCTAACGCGATAATCGCAATGAGCTTTCCTTAATTAATCCAAACACCAGTCCATTTTGTCTTTCGTGCAAAATTAATTGGAAACATGTCGCAAGCACCGAACTTGCATTTCGGAACTGTGGCGAATGAGCAGCGTAAGCGATCTTTCTAAAGGAAGCGGTGCTGTGTGTAATAGAATAAGCGCCCAGTGACCTGGCCTTGACTCAGTCAAGCTGCTCTGGGAGGTCTGGGATGGAAAGGTTGGAGAAAGGTGTCCACCCAGAAACCTCTGGGAAGTCTGGAAAGAAGCACAGCGGAACATCCGGCTATCTTTTTTCTATCTCTTATATAAGGTGTATGTAAGAAAAGAATCTATTTACAGCATTTACAGCATTTAGCAGACGCCTTCCCTTTATGCACAGCAACGAACAACAAGTGCATTGACTCTCCATCTATGAATAAATTAATAGATAAATTGATTGATTACAAACTTAAGACACAAACTACTCTATTTCTATTGAGTTTTTTTTGTAAATCATGCAAACTATGTGGTCCTTGGGGGATCCCTGGTGCCCGGTATCACCGTGTTGGAGACCCGTGATATAAACCAAGAAGGAAGAATTGTAAGTCGAAATGTTTCTGGGAGAGGTAGGTCTTTGCTCGTCGCTTGAAGATGGCCTCTGCTGTTCAAACGTCTAGGGGAAGTTCATTCCATCACTTCCGTGCCAGAACAGAGAGGAGCCTTGAACTAAACTTACCTCTTTCCCTGAGAGAAGGTGGAACCAGTGGAGCAGTACTAGACGCTCTCGGGCAGTGAGGTGAAGTGCGGTACGGGCGATGATGAGATCTCTGAGGTAAGACGGTACAGGTCCATTTTTGGCTTTGTAGACGAGCATCGGTGTTTTGAATCTGATGTTTGCAGCTACCGGAAGCCAGTGCAAAGGGCGCAGCAGTGGGTTGTGCAGCTGCATTTTGGATCATTCGCAGTGGACAAATGGTGTTCTGAGGTAGACCTGCCATCTAGAAATGGTCTTCTGAAGCTGTAGTGACAAGAGTGACTCATGTTAGAAACATGAGAAGAGAAGCCCAGTGATCCAGAGGTGTTGGACTCTGGACCGGAAAATCACGGGTTCAAACCCCACCACCACTAAGCTGGGCCCACTAGTGGGCCCTTGAGCAAGGCCCTTAACCCTCAATTGCTCAGTTGTAAGTCGCTCTGGATAAGGGCGTCTGCCAAATGTTGTAAATGTAAGGGCAGTTGATTGTCCATGGTTATGAGCAGTGCTGAAGCAGAAAGGATCGCTCATCCACGAAGTTACGTCTGATAGGAAATCTGACATTCTGTGGTATCTGATGGAGGGGAGGAGAAGACCAGTTGAGTGACATCCACATAAGAGTGGTAGTTCACTGGTATTTAGTGTGTAATATGTGAGCTTACCATTAAAACAACAAAATATTTATTAAAAAAAACATTTTCTAAAGAAGACGAAACTTTTGATTGGCATTTCCAACTGGAAAACGGCTTCGGTCTGACATTACAAATAACCACTATACCTGTACAGCAAAAAAGCTTATAACGCCTAGGGAGTGCTCGCAAGTTTTAAAAGGTGTTGATAAAAACAGTATTTTGCAGATAATATATATATATATATATATAAAACACACACACACCACACACACACACACACATATATATATATATATATATATATATATATATATATATATATATATATATATATATATATATATATATATATATATATATATGCCTTAATGCCATTTTTTTTTACACTCATGCCTTTCAGTACTGTGTAGATATGATTTATTTTTTCCACTTAGTTTAGTTTTCACCAAATGAAGGGATGTATGGAAGGGTAAAAAGAGTGTTTTTGGCTGTTGAGTTTTTGGTCTGGCTTGGAATAATTGTGCATGCTGGCAATGAGGTGTCATGCTCCAAAAATATCCTGATTGATGAAGAATAAAAAAAAAAAAGAAGCTTGTTTAAGCACATTTCCACTTAACTCCGTTGCAGGCCAGACAAGAACTCTTTTATACTAATAGCTCATTGAGGTACACAGCGCTATGCTGTGCATCTACTGTTAATGTGAGACATTTTCTTGAGCCAACAACTACTAGATGCTATTCGTCATCTGTCTGGTTATTGAGATTACACCACGGCCCGTCTCACTAATGGATTAAGGTCTTTTGCAACCTTTCTGCCTCCCTATAGTCCCATACTGTTAGTGGATCAGGGCTTTTGTTCCCTCTTTAATGCTCAGTCTCTCACCTCTGTGTGTGTGTGTGTGCGTGTGATTTTTTTATGCACTATATACATATATATATATATATATATATATATATATATATATATATATATATATATATATATATATATATATATATATATACCATGATTGATTGACTCATTTTTGAGATCGTACATTAATGGACATCATAATGTGCTTGGTGTTTGTATTCTGGGTTACCTCAGGTCACTATTGTCTCACTGCATGCAACAATGTTATGAAGGTGGAAGATAATAATCTGCTGTATTTTCTCTTAAAACAAGGGCCGACTAGACTTAATGCAGAGTGTGTGTGTGTGTGTGTGAGACAGAGAAAAAGACAGAGAGATAGAAAGAGCTGCAGAGGACTAGGTGTGTGTGTGTGTGTGTGTGTGTCTGCTCCCTAAGCTGGTTTCAGACAGAAGTGCAGTTTCCCACAGGAGAGCGATTACTCACTAATATCCCAGCACTCAAAGCAAACATCTGCTCCACTTGAGCAGGCGTCGATTTCATAACTACCTTTAATACTTCCTCCTTCCAAGATCACTGCCTCAAGGATTATGTCTTCCCAGAACTTTCTCTTCTGTTTCACTTAGTTCCCCAAATCTGTTGTCAGCAGGTTTCCCATCATTAAAAGAGCTAGAAGTCTCTCTAGGTTAATAATGTGTGTGTATTGCTTTATTCATTAAAATGAAATATGTATTGTTACTTGGAAAACTGTTTTCTAATAAGTGACAATGACACTAAATGGTAGCCCTCGTTTAAGTTCAGTTTAGCCAGTGCATGCGTGGCGTGTGGTCATGTGACAGACCGTCATAAAATTGCCGTTCACTTTTGTCCCGGCGCTCTCCTTCCCTCGTATTCACACAGGGATACACACCCGCTCGTGGTCCCGCACGCCTTTACTCGAACGCGTGCACATTTGTGGATCTGCATGGCTTCACCCCCTATCTTCACACGCCATCAACTCTGCCTAGTCTCTCTCTCTCTCTCTCTCTCTCTCTCTCTCTTACTCGCTCTCGCTCTCTCGCTTTCTCTCTCTGGTGTCTGTCATACAGCCTTACAAATATAGTTTCAGCATTTTCACTAAGATGTGTTCAATTTCCTTGACAAAAAATCAAGTGGACTGATGACGCAATTTATAATAAGCAAATTATACTGTTATGCAAAGACGAAAACAGAATTATGTAAAGTAGAAAGTATAAAGCACCATATCTCTCTCTCTCTCTCTCTCTCTCTCTCTCTCTTTATATATATAAATATAAATATATATATATATACATACATACACACATATACATGTACATACATGTACATATATATGTGTGTGTGTGTGTGTGTGTGTGTGTGTGTGTGTGTGTATTCTCTCTGGCCTTTTTGTTCTTAAAATTTTTTCACATCTACTCCATTAGTGCTCCTCTGAATCAAGTCGAAATTAATAACGTCGTTGCATTGTTTTTCTGTTTGCTTTGGTTTCACGCAGTACATAATTAAACCTGCCAGAAAAGCAAACAGCTTTGTTTGAGCGGCATGTAGCACTGAAAGCCTACTCATACCCACTAAGTTCTTTCAGCGGTCAGAAAAGCAGTGACAGAAAGAAGCGATGGCAAGAATCTGTACAGCAGCAAGTCAGAGCGCACAGGACGTACGGTCATTACGTACTTTACATTTGCTTTACGTTACGTCAGCAATTTATCTTATCTTTTTGTTGGTCAACATTACGCCTCAGTGCCAAACCTGTGTACAAAACAGTGCAACTTCCAACCCAAAATACATTTCCCCGAGCTCCACGTCTAAGCGTTTTCTCACTATAGTCAGGGATTTCGCACTGACCACTGACTTTTACCTGCCCACATGTGCAGCACGGACAATAAAACACACCGGGGTTCCATATAGACAGATTAATCCTGCATATGTGAAAGGTCTTGTGGAAAGAACATTATGCACTAGCTGTATAATGTAATCATTGCTATTCATGTAATCACGGAAGCTAAAACGTATATACACCGCTAACTCCCTTCATTTTCATTTCACATTATGCAGGAAGTTTCTGCCAAGTGGGGCCTTCCTGTCCAAGTGGGCACTGATGTGCTCAAAAATAAACATTCACTAGAATCCACCAGTGCCCCTTTTTTTTTTCATCTGCTTTCCATGAGAGGAAGTTTGTTAAACCTTCAGCCGTGTAGCCGTGAGCCAGAGACACTGGTTCTCTCTCCTGCATAGCTAATCCGGAGGAATGATACAATACAGGAGTCAGCGGTAGCGTGAAGGCCACCACGTTCCGAAATGGCCTTTTGTAAAGCTGTCATTAGTGTTTATTGTCTTAAAGCAGCTGTTTGTCGAGAGACACACACACACACACGCGCGCGAGTCGTGACACGTAATAAAGACGCAGGAAAGCTGTGTTTACGCGCTCTGTAGTCCTCAGCGAAAATTGTGTCGGCTCGGAACCGCGAGCCCTGCGTCGTAGTTGGTTTGTAATTAAACACTTTACGAGGCGCGCGCCGGCGCGATCTCTCTAACAGACGCGCTTCTCTGTGATTCCACATGACAGCCAAACCTCCGAACACAATCTGCTCGCAAATACCGAGGTGCTGGTGCACACTGGGGATTTAAATATGCAGCCTTTCAGGCTCCTCGGGTAATAACAGCTTTCTGTCCACTTTGTGTGTGTGTGTGTGTGTGTGTGTGCATTTTTGTGGTTAGCCTTGTGGCATGAGAGCCATGTTTACTGTAGGCCCATGAAGGATCATTTGGGGTCATGCGCCTTTCACAATCTTGTGTGTGTGTGTGTGTGTGTGTTTGTGTGTGTATGTGTGTGTGTATGGATAGATGTGGGTGCAATAACTGAACCCATGCATATATACTCAGCACAGCCTTGACAATGGATGCCTGAAAAACAGCCCATGAGCACACACATACACACACACACACACACACACACACACACACACACACACACACGTAACAGTCATCATCATGTCAGCTCTGTACGTAAAGGCCCCAGGGAGAGAGTGTCTGAGGCCATGGTCCTGTAAACTCATTCATTTGTCTGGATGGCAGATGTAGCGGAGAGACGGCTAATGAGAAGAACAGCTCTGTTTGTCTGCTGAGTTCTGTAACATGTCACACATAATATGGATCATCATTCTTTGCCTTCATGACAACAACATTCGTCAACAAGCTTTATTTTTTAGTTATTTATTTTGTTTGTTAGGGTTTTTTTTTACACCTAATCCAGCACTACCTAATACAAATGTTCATTTAGTTCTCAAATCCAGACATTTTATTAGAAAAAGAATGACTCTTTTTTTTTCAACTGCTTGAATGCCTTTAAATTCCTGTATGAGATTTATAATCGTATTTCTAGTCAGAAAAAGAATCGTGTTTTACGAAAGAATGATGAAGGAAGAGCAGATTAGATACGATTATTGTGATTAAGATTATATATCTTTTTTTTTTTTTTTTACTAAATCCCGTGTTAGTATTTTGTCCTGTAAATTGCTCAAAAATGGAAATCTAAGAAAGGAAATTACAGCTTATAGCAAGAAAACTGGTCTTCATTTCATTAACATGAAAGATAACACAAAAAAAATCACGTTGCACATTAGACTATAATTCTTACTAAGTTATAAAGTTGTACTAAACTCCTTATAAGCATAAAGTGTATGTTCACCGAAAAGGTCTTATATCAAAAATGTACATTTTTTTGTCAATACTTATTTATGTTTGTCAGGGAGGTGTTAGCTCAGCGGTGAAGGCATTCGGCTCCGGATCAAAAGGTTGCAGGTTCAAATCCCAGCACCTTGTGTTTACAGTATACAAATGCTTAAAAAAACTTGTTTTTTTTTTTGGTCTAGTTAAAGAATGCAATAAAATGTATTATCTAAAGAAATTAATGCTAGCTTCAAGAATTCGTACCATCCTTATCCTTACCCTTTTGCTAATACACTTAAGAGAATGTCGCTTGTTTTAAGAAGGGCTTTTTTTTTTTGCAGTGTTTCAGACTGTAAGATATTCCTTCTCTTTCTCTCGCTTTTTATTTTATTATTTGATTCATCCTCTGGTTTTAAGGTTCCATGAAGAAGACAAATAAAACGTGTCATGTTACCAAGAAACCAATTCTACAATAAGGTATTCGAAACGAATGCATTTATATAAAACTGTCATTTTTCATTAGAGACCATATGGACTCTAATACTATAATAATAATAATAATAATAATAATCTATAATTCTTCACACTAATAATGGCGTCCACTCTTTTGGGAAGAAGTCCCACTAGATGTTGTGCTTAGCTGTTAGTAGAGGCAGGTAGCGGTGTAGCGTGGCGAGGCCTGCGGTGCACACAGTCACTATATTAACTTTATTTTAAAGGTCAAACAGCAGAGTGCTTCTCTAACTGACAGCACTGGGAATGGTGATGAGGACTGAATGGTTCATATGATGATCAATTGTGTGTGTTTGTGTGTGTGTGTGTGTGTGTGTGTGTGTGTGTGTGACTGAGGCAAGACCTTTCTCTCATTTCAGTCAGACACACACACATACACACACACAGACACACACACAGTGGTTGTAGCCTGTAACTCACCAGGTTGACAGGGAGACAGCTGGATCCCCACACCCCCAGCCTCTAATTTCCCCACTTGAACGCGGGGAGTTTGTCAGCTGCACTCATTCCCCTTTCAACGGGCCTCAGGGCCTGGCGTGCCACGCTCGGTTACTTTGCTCCCTCCCTTCCACCATCTCCTTCATTGTCTCTTCATTGGGGATTAGTGTTATTGAATTATGGTAAAGCTCTGTCACTCTCAGTAACCCCCCCCCCAACCCTGAACAGTCTCACCCACCCACATTCACCCCTTCAGACAGAGCGCTGAAGGTCAGAGGAAGTGCAGCCCTCCGGAGCGTGGCACGGCCACCTGGGCACAAGCTGCTTTTGTTGAGGTCGAGCGCTTTTGCGCTGCATCTTCGACGCGTCAACACGTGACCCAGCCAAGAGTAATAACAAAGGGGAATGGGGGGGGGGGGGGGGGGGGGGTGGATGAAAGATGGAAGAGAGGCGTCAGATAGAGGAAGGGAGCGGGATAAGGAGGAGATCCATGGCTCCTTGGACTTGTGTCTTTCCACACGGCTGCATGCGTGTGACCCAGTCCCGCCACTTTTCACACACTGAAAGATGAATGATTTGTATTCAATTTCAGTTCACTCCAGGTTATAACTTGATTTATACCTGTCCAACGAGACATTGTGATTGGTCAGGCGGGTTTGGGGGTTTTTGTACCAACTCTGACAGCTTGTTCTCTCAGTAGCATGGTGAAGTGTCTGCGCTTTATAAGGTGAAGGAATGACTGTTTATGTCAATATTCCACACGGCTAATTATATCTAGATGGAAAAACAGGGCTCGAGGACGAATAAAACATTCATGGATGTTCTTTTTAAGGAAAAATATCCACCCATAGTTTCAGTCATCGGGAAAAAAAAGATTTGACCCCCTTCCAAGAACAGCCCTTTCCGCCACGGATTAATGGTTTATGTGAACCACATTCTTAAGGAAAATAAGGTAAAGTGAATTCTGAATCTGCCGAACCCCCAAATACAATAACTACCACACACCCTTTCTACATTGCCTTCTCTTATTCTATCTTTCGCTCTTCTTCTTTTCCCAGACGTCATGTGCCTAAGGTCACTGATAGAACTTGTGTTTTAATAACACATTCACACGCATCAACACTCAATGTTTTTTATTCACGCCTCACGTTCAAGCCATCACTTCTAAAAGCTGAGCGAACGATTTCAGCTCAGACAGTAAATGTGTGTGTGTGTGTGTGTGTGTGTGTGTGTGTGTGTTGGTGTGGTGTGTGTGTAGGTGTATATATATATATATATATATATATATATATATATATATATATATATATATATATATATATATATATATATATAGATCATATATATATACAGAGAGAGAGAGAGAGTACAAAACATGAGCTAGCGGATCAGATGGATTAAATCAAATCTCACCCTAGTTTTCTATCTCTTTTTTTTCTCCCCCCTTTTTCTCTCCCACTTATTTGTGGCCAGTGGCCAAGTAATGTTCAGTGGGAGGGGAGGAAAAATCGAGTAGTGGATTTTGTTTTCCTTTGTCTGATGAAAGCAGATAAAGAAAAGAAGGAAAGAAAGAAAGAATGGAGGAGAGAGAGAGAGAGAGAGAAACAGAGAACATGCTATTATAGTGCCTCTAACCCAAGTTCACTTAATGCTGTGACCGGCCAACAGGAAACCCGTGCGCCGGAAAACATGGCCCGAGTCTGGACCAGCGCTGCGCCGACTGGCCGGAGTCTGTGGTAAATGCCTGAAAGGAATTGAGAGAGAGAGAGAGAGAGAGAGGAATGTGACAAGCGCTTTCCTTCGTGCTGTAAAAGTATAGCAGTTGAATGGACGTTAGCGTGGGGAATTCTATTTAGCTCCAGCAGGCCGACGAGCCGAAGATTTATAAATACAGCAACACAATCGGTCATAACAGATTAGCAATAACCCGAGCTCATCTTCAATCACAGACTCGCAGCTGAGAGCTAGACGTTACCTCACAAAGTCAATTTACGGCGGGTGGGGGGGGGATGGTTTATCGCCCGGGTTATGCCGCCGTGAATCAGTCAGTGGACACGGTTAAGACACCGAGACATGCAGAAGCTACCCTGTGGCTAGCGAGACAAGAGACTTCATCTTCGGAACTATGAAGCTTTGCATTACCAGACACACACACACACACACACACACACATACATTATTGCTGTAATTCGATTGAGTAACAAACGAGGCCGCTGTGCAGCCGAGCTCTTTATATCCTGGGGGGGGGGGGGGGGGGATGCAGTACGTGTACGCTGTGTACGCACAGCCACTTTTATATTTGTGTGTAAAGCGTATTTACCTTTATGAAGTGTCAGGAATGGAAATCATTATGATCCCTGTGTGACCCAAATTTGACAGCATGCTGTCATTTTCCTGCGCAATGAGGGGTTTGAGGCGGCCTCAAGGGCCTTAAGGATGGACAGTTGGAGTTGTGTACTTGTACACACACACACACACACACACACACACACACACACACACACACACAACTCCCCCCTTCCACACTTTTTCTCCATAGATGAGTATCAGTATGCTAATCTTGTGTCTATTTTTCTGATCCTGCCCAGCAGACTTGAAATTTTCTCTCTCTCTCTCTCTCTCTCTATCTCTCTCTCTCACACACACACACACACACACATACACACACACACACACACACACACACACACACTGAGGCATTGACCGGCACTAATGGCCTAATGGCATTGGCCTACATACAGTTTCATCCAGTCGAGTCTCTCCACCATGCATCCTGTGGCAGTTTGCATGATTCATATTCACACTAAATGCCAGTGTTTATGAATAATTTTCACAAGCACTGCTTTTTTTTTTCTTTTTTTTTTCTCAGACCCACCTTTCGTCCTCAATTCCTTCCTTCCTTCCTTCCTTGGATTTCTATCCAAGTCACCATGTTAAAAAAAGAGTGATTGTGAAGAATGTCGGTCGATTTTTCCACTGTTTTTTTTTTCCTTCACTGTCGATTCTGTTATTCTTCCTTTTCATCTGTCCGTTCTGTCATGCTGTCACTCGAACACTAGTCGCACAATGTCACCCCAGGTCTCCTGTAAGAGATTCTCCTTTTCTGCCCTCATGACCATTCCCGAGACGTATCCACACACACACACACACACACACCACACACACACACACACACACACACACACACACACAGAAAAAAAACCCAACACGTCCATGTCCCGATGTGTGCCGCTGTCAGCTGCTCTCCACAAGTCTTTCCCCCTGAGATCAATCAGGGACGGATGGCAGGTCTGTGTTTACCATAAAGCCCAACCTGAGGCTGATTTACTCCGTGCACTCCTGACTCCAGCCATTTCCTTTGTTTAGAGTTTCGGACCATATTTCATTTCAAATGCACTAAGTGTTATGGAAATGGAGGCAGCTGCTGCAATTGTTTTGTTGGGACACAATATCAAGTGCAGGAACCCATACACACACACACACACACACACACACAGACACACAACCTTGGCCAGACGTTGAATAACAGCAGTCTCAGTGTTAATGCCGGAGATTGTGTAACAGTAAGGGAATGTTAAACATGGGCATTCCCTTTATTTTCCTCTCCTTTAAAATTATGATTTGTTTTTTATTGTCTTTTCCTTGTTCCGTGATTTCATTTCTTCGTATTTTGTTGACACGTTGTTTGTGGTTTGAAAGGTACTTGTTTCGACGCTCCTTTTATGCATACTATTAATTCATAATATAATGATAATATTAATGATAATCGTCCATTTTTTTTCCTTGCATCAAGTATCGTCAGAACCGATCGTGTCATTTGCTTCTTTGAAACAGACCACCTGCCATAACCGTAACCAACCTCTTTGGCCTGGTCATTCTTCTACTGATACACCACTTTTCTCCTTTGCACAAAGCCAGTCAATCATGACTCTCTCTCACCGAAACATCTTACCACCGTCTAATACACTCATTTCTAATCCTGCCCATCTACAGCTCTGTTCCCTCCAGCCCCGCCTCCTGTCTTTTTGTCATAGTGATAATAGTAATGTATACTACTACTAATAATAATAATGACAAAAAATATGAATAAAGATACTACTACTTTATACTATATATCCGGGACCACATGAGTCGCCCCCAGTCCTGTTCTAAAAATAGCACAACAGTTAGATGCGTTTAAAATAGGGCTGTCAAAGTTAATGTCACTGTCGCAGCGTGCATTACTATGTGAGTGATCTGCTCCTTCACTCTGCGTTGTGTTGGTGAATCAACGAAAAGCGGAAAGCAAAGAACAAATGACTAAAGAAACTTCAGTGCATTACACCTACTAGCTGCTCATTCACAACAGCTATGAGCTCCTCGCTATATTAGTGTATATTACAGTATGGAACCTTACAGAAGCGCATCGCATTCCCAAATCCGTATTCCTTTGTGAATAAAATGCGCTTCCGTATAACCTTAAACGTATCACCAGTTTATATGGAAAAGCAACCAGAACAGAATTCTTAAAGGAGCCACGTCCCATATTTTACACTTTAAACAAGAACTAAACAATTAACATTGAAATAAACAAGAAATGAATAATAAAAATGAAAAGAATCAATAATTGTTAAAGGGAGAGATTTTGAGAGACAGTTATATAAGTATAGCATCTGTTACAGGTAGTTAGAGTATTAGAAGCACGTGTGTAAACGTGTGAGTAATGTGCGATTAATCACGGGTCAACAGGTGGCGATTAATCGCGATTAAACATTTGAATCGATTGACAGCCCTCGTTTAAAATTAAAAAAAAATTATTAAATCATTGTTGATCATTATTGTGGGAGATCATTAACATGATCAGTGTCTTCACATCGAAAAATAAGTGTCATTAATCATTAATAATAATAATAATAATAATATAGAACTAAAGTGTTATTTCAGAGGAGTGTATCAATAGAATAGAATAGAATAGAATAATAATAATACTGATGATTTCAAATTACTATTATTATTGTTATTATACACCTTATTTGTTCTGTATGCATTTGGCCAGGTTTAGTCGTAGCATCCTTGCTTCAACATTAGAATGACACTCGAGGCAGTTCCTTCCTGTCTTGCCTCACTCCACAACCTCTTTCTCTTCCTTCACCGCTTCCCCGTGTTCCCCTATTTTTATCTCAGCCTTGAAGAGGCGCGGAGTGAAATGCGGGAAAACTCGCCTGCGCCGCGTCTTTCATCAGGGGATAGTCATGCTTGGGTGGGCCGCCATTTGTCCCGGTTCTTTTCTCCACAGGGATCCCCCCCTCCCACCACTCCCCACCCCACAAGCTTCCCATCACCTCCCTTCCTGCCACACTTTTTGTCCTGGAGATAATTCCGGGGCCGTGA
This sequence comes from Kryptopterus vitreolus, assembly GCA_030449085.1. Taxonomy (NCBI): domain Eukaryota; kingdom Metazoa; phylum Chordata; class Actinopteri; order Siluriformes; family Siluridae; genus Kryptopterus; species Kryptopterus vitreolus. The sequence continues at coordinate 18,215,285 of JACRUU010000029.1, forward strand.
GTGCGGTCTACACCACTTCATGGTGTAAGCGAGACAACTTGCACAGCCGGGTGATGATTCCTGGTTGAAGTCATGGAAAAATAACGCAGTGGCCTTGTGTTACACGTTACATGGTGGGCGGTGCACAAAGACCCAGAGGAGACAGTCAGGAGAGACATGTTGTAGTCAAATGAATTGAAGATGTGGTCTCCTGAAGAAGATACGGCGGAATTTACGAGCTGTTGTAGAGTCTCAGACGGCGCTCTGAGACCCAACTCTCTCCAAAAATCCACTTCCTGGATATCTAGAGTTATAACTAGTGATCGTTGCTCCTTTCGTCACACATTTCTGTCTGTTCGTTCCCTTATTGATCACTTGAAGTGGTCCGCTTTATCCCCGTGTGTAGTGGCATGTGTCACTAGTGATGTGTATTTCTGTTTAGCCCTATTTTTGCATTGAAAGTCAAACATTCCACTCAATTTAAGACCTTAAAGGAAGCCTTGTATTTCAAAAGTATCGGATTCTTCTGGGTCAGCGCTTTATAATAGTCCCCCCCCCCCCTCCTACCTCAGGAAAGACTTCTGCTTTGTCGATTCCGTGCAAGGCGACAATCTGTATTTGTTTTCTCATTATTAACTTCAGGAGAGAAAAAAAGAAGAAGGAAAAAAAAGGCTGAGGTGGAGAGAAAGAGTCAGGTGAGGGAATTATTTATAGCTGCTATGCAAGGGATGACAGGAACTAATTTGTCTCGTGGACGTTCCACAACAACAAATCTAATTGTAAATGGGGGAGAAAAAAAATCTTTCTTTGATAAACGATAATAGTAATTGTTGACAAATTGTGGTGGCATAAGAGGAATAAAGCAATACTGCTGCTGGGAAACAATCAGCTTGGAGGCGGCGAAGACGTCAGCGTGCGTTATCTGTTAATAATCGCTTGGTTTATTTCGTATTTAATGAATAATAGTAATAATAACGGTATTGGTGCTGGTGATGATTATGAAAGTTATGATAAAAAGTACAACGTAATAATACATTAATACATAATACTACTAATAATAGGAGTATTATTATTCGAATAAGAGATGAAGACCGTACTGGTGGAGGTGGAGAGCTGGAAAGACATGACCACGGCAGCTCCACAGACAAACGCTGAGTGGAATTGTTGGTGTATAAAAAGGAAAGTGGGTGGAATGATAAGGGTGAACTGGAGCAGCCGGCATTCCGGGTCAGACACGCTTCCGAAGCCAGTGTGTGTTTGTGTGCTATCTGATGGCCTGTACTGTTCAGTGAATAAAGCCATTCATTCATACATACATACTTCATGTCTTTGTCTGCCGATACACATTCTTCCTGACTTGACACCTTTAAACCCCCCCAACACACACACACACACACACACACACACATCTCTTTCTTGTGTCCTAATTGTCCTAATCACACTTTTTTGTACAATCACACGTTTTTTCCCATTTTTCATCACTATTCATTCATATTCACATAGCACAGTGGTACAAAAGCGCTACCGTACGCCAGCTCTGTAATCTTTTAGTAGCTCGCCCTATAGGTGGCCCTAAAGCTGATTTATTACTAGCTGGCGTTTCACGTTGGCGAGTGCTGCTCACAGCCTCCTACACTGACACTGGCTGAAAAAAGGTCACCGGAAAGCACTTTCAGCTAGGAGGCATTGTCTGGGAGTTATTGACCGGGTTTAGGTCGTTTAGGACAGAACCTAAATGGCGTAGGCTGCTAAAATATCCGCATCCAGATCAGCCGAATAAAGCCTCGTTTCGGTTTGCGCTTTCGTCGACTTGCATGGATTTGTTTAAGGGTCTACGAAGGCGAGATGCAAAAGCCCCCCCCCCCAACCACCTACCCCCCACAAACACACACCTCCCACCCCTAACACATGTCCGATCGTTTCCGGGGTCTTGTAATTCCGTTCAATGTGCGATAGTAGATCAGGGGCCACAACGTTTGGCCCGAAGCCAACTCATATGTGGAGTTCGGATTGCAATCTCACTCGGTAAATATCCAGCAGGCCGTGCTGCGGCAGTGATGGAAGGCTAGAGCAGAATTGCGGAGGTGGAGGAGAGCACGAGCCCCCTTTACAGGTCATTATTACTCCCTGCCGGGCGAGAGAAAGGAAGGATGGAAACCTAATTGCAAGTGCAGTGTAAGGGAAAAGAATTTGGAAGCGAGTGACCTTATCAGAAAGAAGAATGGAAAGCGAGCCGAGGAAATGAATAGAGCGAGAAAGAGAGGAGGGGTGGGGCGGTGGGCGGCGCACACCGAGAGACGGTACAGGCATTATTAGGAATGCGAACCGGTCGTTTAGCTTAGCGATAATCATATGCCGGCTTTTTTAGATGTCATTCTACTCTTCTTCAATCTTCCTCTGACAAACTTTTTTTTTCCTTCCTTTCTTTCACCCATCGCGACCTCCCTCCCGCTATCGCTCATCTCTCCCTCTTTCCTGCCGTCTGTCTGAGCTTAACCGGCTGCGGTGGGACGTGCCAGCAATCGCTCTCGCTAATGTCTGTTTGATGAAGATGCCACAGATTGTCAGTGTGATAAAGCAGTGAACTACATTCGTCAACTCCTGACAAGCTCGCTCACTTCCTTATATCCCTTATAAGCTAAAAGCACGGTACGGACAGGAGGTTGAGGGGAACGTCGTTTCACTGCAGTAGGATTAAATAGATTTTCTCTTTACAGTCAGGCATGTTCAGGGGACTTTACAGATTCCTGGAAATTACAGAATCAATGGAACCCATTTAGCGAGACTTGTGTTTTCATTTCAAGGTGAATAAATGTATGGAATGTTTGTTTTTTTCCCCCCCAAACGTACCCTCATATGGCAGCGATTTGAAAAAGAGTTTGTCCTGTTTATGCTTTTGCGGTTGTGCTTTTAGATCTACAATTACATCAAATCGGACTGTCAGGGCCTTTTCCTGCCCCTCTGTCCCTGAAATTACCCCTAAACAGAACGTTTTAGCCCTATAAGACAACCCTCTATCTCTTAAAAGGCACTATTAAGTTACCCGCTTTCGGTAAAGAGAATATTTAGCCGCACGCACATATTTTTATCTGTTTAGAATAAATAGAACGCGCACACATTTCGGCCAAACTCGTATATTAATCTCAAGACCTTTCAGTCCCTGACAAAAGTCTTGTCGCTTATCTATTTTGTAGAAACACCTGCTATTAACCTTGCTATTATTGACTTTTAATTAATCAATTGGTGTTAGAAATAGCTCGTATGAACAGCTAAAACCCTCCCAAATGATGTTTAATGCACTGAAATAAATTAGTTTCACTGAAAAAAGATTTATCATTTAATCAAAACAGAAAGGTCAAATTTTGGCAAGACAAAAGTTTTGTCGCCTATACAGAAATTGAACAAATTTACTGCAAATACAAAAATATGTCAGCAAATTAAGTAGTGGTGCTGTGAGATCCAAATTTAATATCTTGTATGACTTCCATAAGCTTGAAGGACTGCATCCATGCGGTTTGGCAAGGATTCATACAACTTATTGATGAAGTCATCAGGAATAGCAAAGAAAGCAGTCTTGCAAGCCTCCCAGAGTTCATCAATATTTTTTGGTTTAGTCTTCCATGCTTCCTCTTTCATCCTACCCCACATATGCTCAATGATGTTCAAGTCTGGTGACTGGGCTGGCCAATCCTGGAGCATCTTGATCTTCTTCGCCCTGAGGAACTTTGATGTGGAGATGGAAGTATGCGATGGAGCACCATCCTGCTGCAGAATTTGGCCTATTTTATGGTTGGGAATATAAGAGGTAGCTAAGATTTCTTGGAATTTTAGACTATTGATGTTGCCTTCCACCCTGCAGATCTCTCGTACACCCCCATACTGGATTTAACCCCAGACCATGATTTTTCCGCCACCAAACTTCACTGTTTTCTGGGTGAATCTCGGATCCATGCGGCCTCCAGTAGGTCTCCTGCAATATTTGTGGCGACTGTGGTGTAATTCAACAGAAGATTCATCTGAAAAATCCACCTTCTGCCACTTTTCCAGCGTCCATCCTTTTAGCAGGCTGTGGGCCTTGGCAAATGCCACACGGTTTTTCAATCGTCTTTTGTTTAGTGCTGGCTTCTGGGCACTGATTCGACCATGGAGGCCATTTCGAGATAGAATCCGACAAACTGTTCTGGTTGACACGGGGACTTCAGGTGACCAGGTCTCGTGGAGCTCTGCTGCAGTGGAAAATGGGCTGGCCTTGGATTTTCGAGCCAACAAACGGTCCTCTCGAGCAGTTGTCTTGCGGGGTCTGCCTGACCTGGGCTTGTCAAAAACGTCTCCAGTCTCTTCAAATCTTTTTTTTATCCTCTGTACTTGACGCTGAGACACATTGAAGGTGTCTGCCACATCAGCAGTGGATCTGGTCTTCAGCCTCTTGATAATCAACACTTTAGTCTCAGGGTGAATCTTAGGCATGTTTGCAGAGGTCTAGTTGCAGTTGAGGTGAAGGTCTAGTGTACTGGGGTTCTTTTTATACACACCTGAGACCTAATTGATCCATTATTAGTCACAGGTGAAGCTCATATGACAAGGCGACAACACTTATGTCTTTGCAAAAATGGACTCAATGGGCTTTACCAAGCTGTGAATATTAGAATACTTGATTAGAAATATATTTCAGCGGCACTTCAGGTCAATTTGTACACAAGCGACAAGACTTTTGTCAGGGACTGTGTATATATATATATATATATATATATATATATATATATATATATATATATATATATATATATATATATATATAAACACTGCCACAGTGAAGCATGAGCAAAGGAAATCAAGATGTTTACATGTGATGCATGTAAACATAGCTGAAGCATTCTTCAACAACATGGTCACTGTGGGTCAAGAATGAATACACGTGTGTCCTTTATTCAAAACTAACACCAGTTTACACGCTAAAAATATATGCGAATATGCTTATTTAACTGGTTTTTATATTTATTTGTCTAGATATTTTTAACTATAGATAGATAAGTAATTTCTTGGATGCATCATTGTTGGTTAGATAATCTTGGAGTTAACGAGCTCTTCCTTAGGTGAAAGAGCAGCAGTGTGTGTGTGTGTGTGTGTGTGTGTGTGTGTGTGTGTGTTTTATGTGTGACTAGGTCTATTTTTACAGCCAAACTCTGTATTTATTACACTAGTTTAATGTGTAATGAAACATGCAGCACACCTATTCTAATCGTTATTTGTTCGACAGCATGGCACATCTTTATCAGTTCCAGGTTTCAGCTCTGTGAGTGCGAAGCTCATTGTTTATCCCGGTCGCTTCGGCTGTCCTCTGCATATCCTTCACGTTCGGATCCAATTTTAAGCAATTACTCGGACAAGAGAAGAGACGTTATCTCGCGAATTCCCGAATTTCATCCCGGCAGGTCTTCCTGAAGTCGCCCGACGGAGTGGCGCTAATTATAGATGCAGCGCTTCTGAGAAGCTCCGTGCAGTCACCATTGATTATGTTCTAGCGCTTTTTGCTTATTTGGTTTCCACTCACTTCTCCTATAGGTTTTTGATCCCCCTCCCACACACACACACACACACACACACACACACACAAACCCCATTAAGCTGTGCTTCTCTTCCATCTCTGAAACAGGCATTTGCCAGGTCTGACCTCAGCTCGGAGCTCTTATTATAGATTTCTGCATGTGACGTGGTTAGTCGGGGAAGCGGTTGTGGTTTGAATATTGCTGACACAGGGATCGCGCCGTGGGCTTACGGGGGAGCTCATAACCATTAAACGGAACAATTGCGAGCACATAAAGTCAAATCGCCACACTGAAAATAAAAAAAAATATCCCCGAGTAGGCCGTTGGTCTGTTAAAAAACAAAAAAAACAAAAACAAAAAAAAGCAGAAACTATGCAGATGTTTTATTTGCTTGAGGTTTCTAGTTTACCAGCCCAAATGTTGCGCAGTAGTGAGGTTGAGTATTTCTATTCTGTAGCCTTGCAGAGTTAGCAAGTTGGATAATGTTATGTGTAAACATCCTGACAGCTCGCTAGTACATTTAGGAGATCACTCTTGACTGAACACTGTTCAATATATCAGAGATCACTCTGAATGAGTGCTGAACAGGTCCTGTCAACAAAGATGTTTTTTACCCCACATTTCTAAACATTAAGATTAGAAGAAGAAGAATATCCTTTATTTGGCATATATATATCTTTTTTTTTGTTTGTTTGTTTGTTTTTTTTTATTTATTTATTTCTTTTCCCCCCACTCTTTCGCCCTTGTAAAGGGCCTTGCTTAAGGTCGATAGAGTGGCAGCTTCAGGATACCGGGACTCAAACCCCTGACATTCTAATTACTACCCCATCAGCGTAATGACTGAGCTACACCCCCTTTGTTTAGGAATAAACAAAATGGTCTTTGAATTTTAACACCTTTTAAAATGACGACTGTTCAATATCTTGATTTTTGGATTTAGAGCCCTCTACATATTCGGAAATGTGTTATTATAAACATTTATTATCCAATACAATTAACATTAATAGTTAAAACACCTACAAAATCCCACCATGTTCACTTTCACACAAACTCTTTATAGTGAAATAAATTCCCGGATGTTTTTCCAATTTAATTTCGAGCTTCTTTATTCGTTTGTTATTTGCTTTCCCTTCATCTGTAATGAGTTTAAACTCAAACTCGGTACATTTCTGTAATGCGAGTATGATTTTGGAATGATTAATGAAAATCGAGCCGAGCGTTTTAATTGTCATGTCGGAGGAATGGAAAAGGATCCAACGTAAACAGAGCGAAAGGTTAAAAAAACTGCTGGATTGCGTTACACGGCTCTGCGGTTCAGACTGCAGGAGAAAAGGACACTCAAAAAGGGCAGGACACAAAAATGTAAGGCCTTCTAGTAAATCCTAAACTGGGACATTTAGGCCAATTAGGCAGAGGGAAAGAAAAAACACCAAATACCAAAAAGTTCAGCAGGGGTTACTCGAAAGCTCATTTCCCAATGCGCTGCCTTGGCCCCGAGGCCTCGGTTCTGGGTCTGCGTCCGCAGTTTTAACACGGCTCCGCATTTATCCGGCTGCTTCTAAGCGTTACAAAACTGGATTTTGGTAAAGATAGGGTATCATCAGGGCGTTCACACGGCTGTGAGAAAACGCTTATCATTTGGAGATCTTATCCTCGTGATGTCATGCCCATCCATTGCAGGAACTTTGTCAAATTTGAAAATGTGTTTAGATAGGTTCGGTGGCCGACACACTTTTCCTTGTTAAACACAGCTACACTTGCCAATCATGGTTGATTATCTGACAGTTTGGACAGGCTTTGGTGGGTTCATTACACTGCCCAGTGATACAACATATATAGCATTTTGAAGAGATGGAACTAGCTGGTACTGTACCATGTTTCTTGGAAGGAGCATGTGATTGCCTTCCCATTGCAAAACTTAAAACTACATATACATACATATATATATATATATATATATATATATATATAGATATATATATATATATATACATATACCATATATATATATATATACATATATATATATATATATATATATATAATATATATATTAATATATATATTAATATAGTAATATTATGTTCAATTAATTATGTTAATTGAAATTAATATTTTCAATTAACATAGTGTATTAATAAACTACACTATGTATTTACAAAGGCATTCATCATCACAGAGTTTAAAGCATGACGCGTGTTTGGGTTGACACTTAAATGTGTCAGAGTCCTTTGCCTTCAGTGCAATGGGATCCTTAAGAGCACGTCTCCTACACGTGGGACAGAGTCACAGAGGGTCACATGCACTATGGGAAATTCTTTTAATAGGGATGTCATGAGTTCTTTAGCTGCGGGGCGTCAGACACTTAATATAGCTGAAATATTAATGAGGTATGTGACATCCACCTACGAAGACACTAAACCATGCCTAGCTATTTCATACTCCATCTCCACTAGAATAGATGGATGATTTGCTGATTGGTCGCTAATAGATTCTCTTCCAATCTTAGATCGTAGTTTAAATCCTAATTCTTTTTTTTTTTTTTAACCACATGTGACATTTCCCGGGAATGGTGTGTATTGATGTGTGTACATTAATACCACACCATTACCTTATACAGCCCAGTCTAGTAATATACAGTATATACATGTGTCTGTAGAAACGCTTCTTTTATCACCTAAATACTCACTTTATGAGGATGATGTATGTACGTATTAAATCCTTGTCTAATTATCCAATTAGCTAAGCAATGCTCTATTGAGCATAATAAGAAGTTCATAGCGCATGCACACCGAGTGCTTTTAGTTAAAATTTCACATCTGGCTAGTTACACATTCTTGCTACGCATACATGTGATATGCACGTGTTCATATTTGCAGGTCTTTTTCACTATTTCCACTAGTGGGCCCTTGAGCAATGCCCTTAACTCTTAATTGCTGTAAGTTGCCCCGGATAAGGGCGTCTGCCAAATGCCATAAATGTAAAATGGTCATTATGACATAATCTACAATATATCTCTGAAAACTGCAACTAAAATACTAAAATATGTCTGTATGTATATCTGTCTATCTGTCTGTCTGTCTGTCTGTCTGTCTATCTATCTATCTATATATATAATTCTGTTTTCACCCCATAAGTAAAATATTATGGCAAGTTTAAATCCAGTTAAAAAAGTAAAAAAGAAAGCATGGCATTTAACTACAGCGTATCAGCGAGATTGAAAAGTAAATGAAATCATTTCAACATTTTTTCTTTTGGTTATACACAGAAAAAAATGCAAATGTAACCAAACCATCTGTTCTGCTTAGCAGATTCCTGTCACAGTCACTGACTGATTATTACAATGTACACTTTTATGAAGGCCAAAAATTTTAATTTATATCTTAAATCTGTCATTTTAATTTCGTTTTAAAGAACTGCATTAACCTTTCTGAATAAAGATTTTAGTCTAGCCCGTGTAGCCGTGAGCACGTGGACCTTCTCCTGCATTACTATAGTGTTACACAGAAGCAGAGCAAAGCTGTGGTAAAAATTCCATTTCATTCTCGATCTTTTATGTTTAGAATACGGTGGTTGTTTTTTATTTGCGTTTGTAAAAGTTTAATGCGTTGTTCTGCTTCCAGGAACCTTCCCCTGGCAAGTTTTCCGGTTGTTTTTCTCTGCATAGACAAAGTAGTTGAAAATGTGCAGTCTGTGAGCTAAAATATGCTTTTACTATCAAACCTGACCTGTCCAGTGTTAAAATATAAGCTCTTTTGTTTTTCTCTCCCCAAAGAATTGCCCAGAAACAGCGTCAGGACCTCATCTAAACTCTATCACAATCACTGTTTTAATACATTCTTGACCAAAGATTTATTCCCAGGGTTCTATTTTATTCATATTCACCGTGTTTACCTGAACTGCAAGTGGTGTCTGTAAACACTGTAGGTTTTAGCCAATCAGATTTCAGGCATCGCATCACATGTTGCCATGTTGCTTCAGAAATCAGAAGCTTTAAGTACAGGAGTTGTTACTTTAACCAATCGGATTACAAATTGGAGTCACTGAGGCCATCTAGATGTCATCTAATCACATGACCTCCTTGTATAGGCTGGTCAGAGAGAGTGCAGGAGCTTGCAAACCCGAATCTTTAGCAAAGCACGCGATATTGCACAGAGGAGATGAAAATGATCGGGCTGCAGAGATCCTTTCCAAGATATTGCAAGATGAGACAAAACAGTTGTCTTAAGCCTTTTATATGTTTGTGTTTCCCTTCTTGTAGAATTGGTGAGAAAAAACTAAATTGTCCTTTCCTTCAAATCCCCTGGAAAATGTACGTAAACCTGGGGTCATTTTATGAGGCTGATATCGATGCTAGAGACGATTTATGTGGTGCAGATGCGGCTGCAGTGAAACGAGACATATTTTCCCCAGTTGAGTTTCATATTTTATAATGCTTTTTTTTTTACACCGCTTGGCAGGCACCCTTATTCAGAGCAAATGAAGGAAAAGGGCCTTGCTCAAGAGCCCACTAGTGGCATCTTTGTGGTGGGATTTGAACCTGTGACCTTCCAGATCGGAGGCCAACTCCTTACCCACTGAGCCAGAGACCTGCATCTCAGTACATTGTCCCAACGTAAATGAGTGCGGCGCAGGGCAAGACTTGATGGGTGAATGCTGGTGTGCAGGAATATATAAGAGTTAACTCTGATTAGATTGTTCATTTATATTATATTGACGGTATTTATAGTCATCATAATAGATGAGCTGGATTGATTTATGCAGGACAACCACTAAAGGCCTTGGTGTGAAATGTATTGTAATAATAACCTAAAGGCAATCAAATGTGCAACTACAACAGAAAGTTAAAGTAGGGTAAAGTACCTCTCGATGTATGTTTACCCACAACTCATTAGTGGAATAGAGATCCAATACGCTTGTTTTTCCCGTCTTCGTATCGAGACAGCTGGTGGACACGGTAAACTGGTGTTTTAGTTTGCAATGTATTTGCACAGCAGAGGGGGAAAGTGTCAAAAAATCCCTGTATGTGTGTGTCTCATAACACACTGTATGTGTGTGTAAACCATAAGCTTGAGGAGGACATCTCTCAAACCTGCTGAGAGCTCAGTAGGAATCAGGCTCGATGGGGTGCCTTGTCTACGCGGGTGCATGAATATAGTGAGGAAAAAAGTGTGTGTGTGTGTGTGTGTGTGAGAGAGAGAAAGAGAGAGAGAGCGAGAAAGTGCTTTTCATCTCAGATTGACGGCGTAATCCGTCCTGTGGTCTATCTCCAAGCTGCTGTAATCCATTTTAACTGTGTTGACTTGTGTTGATTCACATTCACTCTTGCTTTATCTGGGTGATTCAGAGGCGACATAGAGCGAGAAAGGGAAAAAAGAGAGAGAGAGAGAGACAGAGAGAGGGAGTGATCCGTTCATGCAGCACATAGTAACAGACACTAATTACTTCACGCCTGAGGAATTTCTCCCGAACAGCAAACCCTAACAGGGTCAAATGTAATCTGCTCGTCCTGCTCGAGGACGGGTTAAAGCGAGAAGCCTGTGGGGTTAACGCGCATGGTACGGCCCGCCTCTTTCTCCCGCTGCTAACCGCTTGTCGCCCAGATAGGTGTCTTTGAAGTGACAGAATGACAATTGTGCACGCGGGAGCAGAACCGACCGAGAACACAGCGGCGCCATTCCGACACTCAATTTGTTCACTCCGCCACGAAATTATGACCAAATTAGCAAGCGATCGTGAAATGCACTTTGTAAGAGCTCATTTCAGGACGTCGGCCAGTACGCAGCAAGAAATAAATAAATAAGCGAATTAAAAAAAAGCGATGAGGGTCCAGCGGCGGTATATACAATTACACGCCTACATGGTTAATCAGGTCTGGTTAAGCAATTAGCATGGCTGATTAGCAGTGCAGTGCAGGGCAGGGAAGTATTTTGACTTTATTACTGTACTTATGTCCTTTTGTCAAGTATACAGTGTATTTTCATTTTGGGCAGCATTTACTTGTCTAGTGGTTATGGTCTACAGTCCGAATCCGTGTACATTTCACTCCTTTTCAAAAGCATTATTACTGTTTGTACTATTATAATGTACTAGTTGAAAGTTGATCTTTCTAACTCCAGTGTTGAGAAAAAACAGTTTGATTTGTGTGTTAGGAAATAATCCCTCACAAATCATCTGTTTGCTAACATGTGTCTTGGTGTTGTGCATCTTGGAGGCTACGTTCAATAAAAATAAAAGTCATTTTAACATCAGATACTCCAAGACTTTTTCTGTAGTCATAAATGGAATACATTTATGTAGCAGTGAGGCATCTATATTTTTACTAGGGCGTTAACGTTATTAACGCGTTAACGCGAATTCACTGTAACAGCACAAATTTTATTAACAAAGAACAAAAAAGAACAAATGAATAAAGAAACTTCAGTGCATCCAATCACGCTTCCAAAATTTCCCCCGAATTCCACCTACTAGCTGCTCATTCACTATATTAGCATATATTGCCGTATGGAACATTCCCAAATCCATAGTACGGAATAAAGCGCATTTTTTCTCTTGTGAATGCAATGCGCTTCCATATAACCTAAACGTATCACCAGTTTACATGGAAAAGCAACCGGAACAGAATTCTTAAAGGAGCCGCGTCCCATATTTTACACTGAATCACTAAAAAAGTAACATTGAAATTAACAAGAAATTAATATTAAAAGAATAATTTCCAGTGTACGATAAATATGAAATAATTTTTTATTAAAGAGAGAGATTTTGAAAGAAATGCATATAATTATAACATCTGTTACAGTTAGTTTGAGTTTTAGAAACATGAAAAGTATTCATTTATGGTTAATTATTTATGATTAAATATTTGAATCGATTGAAGTTTTTCAGGTACAGTTATTTTTTAATGGCATTTTATGTGTTTTTGTTGTTGTTATTCTGTCTCTGAATGCTATAGAGTGTCAGTGGGCAAATCTGTAGGGGATGAAATACATTTTTTACCTCACTATATTCGTTTAATTTCTGAATTTATATTCGGGAAATCTCCGTTGACCATTTAAGCGAAAAAATTACAGCATCCTGCTATTAGTCCAGTATTAACACAGACACATTAAGTCAAACGATTTAAATGGCTCACTGTCCCTAGCATAAGACACAAATCACCTCATGCTGTTTTGCCGCCCCTCCGGTGAGTGCATATGGCTCTTTGGAAAACACAATAGTTTTTCTTTTTGGCCGTGTTTATTAATGGAGAGAACAAGGCAATTTCAACTTCTACAGCCTTCTCTTGCACCCCATCGCTCTCGCAGTGGCAGTCTCATTCACTTCTGCAGTAACAGTCCCCCCCCCACACACACGCACACACACTCAAGTCCCACTCTGCCTGGATTACACATCTAATCCATCACCTGTGTCAGTTTGAAGAATTCAGGTGCCAGCGAATGTTCTCTTTCTCTCTGATGATTTAAAACAGACCCTTTTGTTCGTCCTGCTGTAGCCCAATAGCGTCGTCCATAACGCGCGTGTTACCACCGCGGCCTTCAAATGTTCGGTGTCACTTCGCATCGGCGCTCCCTGAGCACTGAATC
>JACRUU010000029.1:18230892-18233392 GCA_030449085.1 Kryptopterus vitreolus
TGTGTGTGAAATGACGTCACCTTAACCTTGTAAAGATAGAGTTTGTCCTCCTTCTATCCGCTTCTACCCACTTATATCTGCTAAAGAGGAACTAGCGCATTCTTCTTCTTTGCATTTATTTTGTGTTAGTTTTGATTCTAATTCCGGTTAGAGCCCCTAGCGGTCGGGAAAAAATCTGCAGAATAGCCGCACCTTATTATTAGCCGCATGGTTCAAAACCTAGGAAAAAAGTAGCGGCTTATAGTCCAGAATTTACGGTATATATGTATATGTATGCTTGGAGTTTTTGCCTGCTAATTCATTGGATCTTTGATTTAAACTCTTTTAGTGTGCATCCAATGATTGTAAATAAATTCAGGGTTGATAATAATGTGAAAGTTATAGAGTTAGTTTGCAATGCAAAGTGTCATACACTTGTACTAATATCATGTCAAGCTTTAAAAAAACGCTGCTAGTAACTTGATTTTATTGAAGTGATGAGGAATAAAGCTACATCAAATTTTCATCTGTCTAGGAATTTCTACATTTTCTTTAGTCGGCTGTAACATAACTCGTAACTCGGATAACTACTTGGGGTTTAACTTGATTAGCATGTAAATTTCATGTACTGTGGGTTACTGGGTAACGGAAACATAAGCGCCTTTTTGCTGGCTATTAATTCAATGTTTGATCTAAACTCTGTGTGCACACTTTTTTTTTTTTTTTTCATGTGAATCCGCTTTTGGGATGATCAGCGTTGCAATCCATGCATCTGAATGTGTGTGTGTGTGTGTGTGTGTTTGTGTGTGTTTTGCACGCTCTGTTTAAGAAGACTTTTACATCATTTCACACTCTGTGAACCCGCCACACCCCCCCCCCTTCCTGTGTAACTACAATCCTTTCAGCAACCTCCTGAGCGTGGCGCACAAGGCCACAGTCACTTACCTAGCATGCACCGCTGCTTTCTGGCTCGGAACGCCGCGTACCTCTGAGCGATCGCACTATGCGTAGTGGACACACAGGTCTCGGTGACATACGGTCGCCGGCACAACACACACCCGCGACCGGATCGGGGTCACGCTCGGGTCAGGAAGGGAGGAGAAAAGCGACATGCTTTATGAATGAAGGTATTTACCTTTAACGACTGCACGTTGGCATACTGTAAATGTCACGTTACGAGACTTGTGAGCCTGCCGAGACCTTCTGCCTCCCTGCACGAGCATGGATTTCTCATCTGCCACGATATATGTGCGGGGCGCAGTAATGCCCGTTCGATGGGGTTTGCGCCGGATGGTTTTATCCTTGACTTTGCTCAAGGTCATGATTCTGCAGAGAGGCAATTGCCCTACAACGGGCTTGATTTGTGTTTTCAACAGGTTTTTTTTTTTTGCTCTGCTGATTGGTTGAATACAAACAATGTATACATCATGAAATACTGTAGATGTTTGATTTACTAGACGAGCAAATAAAAAAAAAATCTGCTATGGATTTAAAAGACATTTCCGCTCCGTAAACAGATTTCATTGCGCTGGGTTTGCTTCATCAGGCAGCAATCTGGGGTCAAATGTACAGCGGATTGTGCAGATGAGTAATAAAACAAACCAACCAAAACCTCATTAACATATCACATTTATAATAGATGTAAATGAATGTATTTACCTAAAGACAGGGTTTTTTTTTTTCTTTATTACATGGAAAAAAAAAATAGTGTCTGGTCTGAATAACGACATGGCCTGTTCAACAAAAAGTCCCTAAAAAAAAAAAGGAGTGTTTGGACAGAGAGAGGCATTCGTTTATTCTCCGCTTCATGTTCAAACCAGATGTCTCATCTGTTCAGCGTCTGTAGTGCTAATAAAAAGTGGAAACATGAGGCGGCACTGTGAAACCGCTCCACCGTCGATGTTAACATCTCATTTATAGCCACGGACCAATCGTTCCAAAAGTATCTTTTTTGGAATAAACGTCAAATAGCGTGTATTCTATTGTCTCACTAAATATCACTTCAGCATGCTTGTTTTCTATCAGGCTTTGTTATCTGTGAGCTTGAAAAGAAGCCTCCAAACAGGACCTGTGCGCTTTTCCCCCATTTGTTTTTTTTTTCTCGCCCCTCTTTCTGGCCATTAAGCTGTCTCCACATTGTTTTCTGTATTGACATACCGTATATTCTGCTATTGTGAAGTCCTGCTAGACAGATGACTGACCTCGAGTCAACCCCCCTCCACACAAGCCACATATATATACATAAACATATATATGTGTGTGTGTGTGTGTGTGTGTGTGTGTGTGTGTGTGTGTGTGTGTGCTTTCATTAATGGAGTATTGTTGAATGGGATTAAACGTCTAATAAATAATGTAATAAATGAGACATCCATGTCTGCGCAAGCTCTCCTAACCTGATTTAATAGTACAAAGGGAAGCCTTCATTATTTCCATGCTGATATCTGACCTGTAACCAAGCAGCTATGTGCTTATTTGCTAACGTGTCCGTTATTTCCTCTTCCTGTTCCAGATCCGCGTGGAC
>JACRUU010000029.1:18235892-18268392 GCA_030449085.1 Kryptopterus vitreolus
TCGTCGTACGTATTCCTCTGTACCCCCTTTTAAAAGTCCATAGTGAAGAAACAAAGCATGGCCATGAATCGATCAGCCAAAATGATCGTCGAAGAAGTGCAAAAATATTGACACCTCTATGATTCATCGCCCCCATTTTACAAAGACCTGCCAGATAGCAGCAAATTCCTGTCGATGCCAGAATGCACCATTGTTTATTCGTGAGGGGAATTCTTTTCTTGCCATATCCTAGCTTGTTTTTGGAAGCCGGGGTCAGAGCGCAGGGTCAACCACGATACAGCGCCCCCTGGAGCACAGAGGGTTAAGGACCTTGCGTTACTCTTTTGCAATTACTTTTTGTGCAATACATGTTGGTTGAAAAAAATAAAGGGAAAAAAAATCGAGATTCATATTTTAGCAAGGATCCTGCCGCCCTAACACATACATATTCAAATCCCTTTCCCCTCCCCCACACCTCACAAATACATATAACCACACATAACCCTTATATTTCACAAGCGGATGAGCTCCCAATACACTGTCAGCATTATAGCCCCATGCATCATCCTTGCATCACACAGACCTTGAGACAAAGGATTAACAACCCGATGATATACAACTACATACAACACACATTTATGTGCACTCTTGTGACGGAAGGTTTGGATCATTTTAGTGATTCATTAGAACGAATCTTTTTGGGAGTCATTCATCTTATTTCGTCCTTTTGATCAGAAATAAAAGACAGTGTTACATTTTCAATAAACTCTCAATAAATAATAAATCTAATAAATAATGAAAATCTACCTACACACATTTTGGCTGTAGTTCCAGTAATTAAAATATTACAGTTTAGCTAAGAACATATTATGAATATGAATAAGCAGAATAAGCAGCTCACCTCTCATGTCTTCTGGTCCGAATCGTTCGTCCTTTTGTCACGTGACTCCCATAGACGGTATGCAGTGCATTGCACAGGGAACAGAATTGAACGGTTCATCTCATGAGTCTCCTAATGTGAGTCGTTCGTTCTTTTGTCAGTGCAATAGCGTCTATGGAAGTCACTTGATGAAACGAACAAGATTCGATTCGAGACAGAATGACTCATTTCCGTTTCCTGTTTATAACTTACGGAGGTTTAGCGATGCTCGACTAGAAAATGAACGAATCATTCTCGGAGACTATTCGTCCTTCTGAGTCATGTTAACGACTCGTTCAAAAGAAGATCGAATCACTAGTACACTCCACATTCCCGTGCAGGAGTCAGGCGCTGACTTTACCTCGTGCAATTGATCTGGCGCGGGTGGCAGAACAAAGACGGATCGCATCATAAAAGAACCATCAGTCCTTCCCGTCCTCGTCTCGCACAACCGCCACCCCCCCCCATCACCCCCGCCAACCCCGTCTTCTGGACCGTGCTCCCAGAGTGCCATCTGATTAATTCAACATCAGTCAGTTTCAAACCCAGGCTGGGAGACCTAGACCCTCCGTCACTCTGTCTCATATGTGCAGAACTTTCACGCCGCACACTTAAGGAAGGGGATTAGCACACTCGTTTACTCCATCTCTCGAGTTTAATAAGACAAAAGAAACAAATAAAAGCAAAAATAAAATGATGCCGTGATGCAGAACTTACTGTCTGTTGCAAAGTCCGACAGCCAAGACTTCCATAAATATTGCATAAAAGTCTCTTAAGAGAAATCTTCAGCAGGTAATGTGAAGCGTATTCCAGACCCTCGTCGTTGAGCCGTTACTATAGAAACAACAACCGACCGGTGCGAGTACATTACTATCAAATTATCGCAGGAGCTACAGTCACAACTGTACTGACCACTGACTGGAGAATGAAACAGATCTGTGTTATATATAAAACCTTTCAAACAACATCAAAACGACGGAAATCCCGCTCACGTGACAGTCACAGGGCGCGGAGGATGAATCCGGCGTTACGAAGCGCTCTGTTTAATGCACTACGGTCTATAGACACGCATGAAACGCCTAGCGTTGCTGTCGCTGTGATTGAGAGTGTTGAGCGCCATTGCTCCCAGCGCCAGATGGCTGAGGCATCAATGGGGTTTTTCAACATGTGATATCCGTACACGGGGAACAAAAAAAACCCTAGAAAACAATATCTTTCGTTCCTACCTGCGTTTATTCATAGCCTCCAGTCATTTAAGCAGCTGTGTTTGTTAAACTGGCTCTTTGTTTACCTAAACTAATCCGGGCTAGGCAAGTTTAGAAAGTTGATTTTTGACTGCCACAAAGACATCTGTCAGGTTTTCCCAGACTCTCTCTCTCTCTCTCTCTCTCTCTCTCTTTCCCAAACACACACACACACACACACACACACACACACACACAGATATATTATGAAAGGCAAAACCAAAAAGAGTTCATAAACACTATCATTAAAAGACGTACAGTGGAGAAAACGTTCTGTTCCCTGAGGTATAAACAATGTAAATGCTCCCGCTTTTAAAGATACAACAGGAGTCCTTACGGTCCAATTAGATCCTTTAATGAGGTTATTCGACGATTATGATTCTCTAACTGGAGATACAAAAGATGTACCCCCGAGGCCAGCACTCCAGTGACGAGGGGTTTTTCTTTTTTTTTTCCCCCCGCACTCGTTTAGTCCACTCCGTATTTACATATTCATGAATTCCTGGATCGTTTTCTTCAGTCACGCCATATACCTCAGTGAGACCCGTGTATGACGGCTAAAAGTATCGGGACACCCGTCGCCAAAAGGTGCCTCCACAAAATCACACAATTCATATTATTTTTATTTGTATTGCGTTTTTAAACAATGGACCAAGTGGACCAAGAGATAACGATGTTATGAAGATGTTTTTACATGTTTTTTTAAATTTTTTATTTCCTTTTCATTTTACATACTTTGTTGATCCCCGTGAGGGGAAATTCTGTTCTTCGCTTGTTTGGAAGCACGGGGTCAGCCATGATACAGTGCCACCTGGAGCACAGAGGGTTAAGGGCCTTGCTCAAGGGTGGCAGTTTGGCGAAACCACGGCTCGAACCCCTCCCCTCCCATCGCCGTAAACCACTGCAGCTACTCCCTCCCTTGTTGCTAACGCAGAAACAAAAAAGTCCAACGAAGAAACTGAAACGCCGCACCACCGGCAACTAGTGTTTGGGAATAGTCACTGTGGAGTGATGACAGAAGTATAAACGCTCACTACAGGGTCGGCTATGTGCGTAGGCTACTGCGTTCATTCGACACAGAAGTAAAAATCCGCCTTATTTCCCTGCATTCAGATGGTGCGATGTTCACCCATTATTGGTGTTTTTACGACCTTCCGATCAGTAGCCCAGCAACCTGAGTTACACCCCTCCTATAGGTGCCAGTAATATAAGTTTACTCCCAAATAAGCAAGTCTCCCAGAGATGGTATGTGGATGAAACCTGCGTCTACTATGTATAAGATGACTTTGGATGTGATAGCATTAAAATTCCCTACACCTGTTTCAGAAGGCAATGTCAATGTGTACATAAGCAGCACCATGGAGATATACGTTACAAGGTTTGGGGTATATGATATAGAGCTCTGACCCCCATCCCACGATCTCGGACAACTCTGGGATGCTCCTCCCTACATCATCTCTACCCTACATCAGTACCTGACTACACCCTTTAAGCTGAATGAGCACAAATTGTCCACAAGAATCAAGTGGAAGTTCTTTCTAGAATAGTGGACTTTATTTTAACAGTAAATGTGGAATAGGATTTCCAAAAAGCACATACAAGTTTTATGGTGAGGTGCTTTTATTCATATACTGTATTTTTGTTTTTTATTTCTTATTCATTTGTGTGTATATATATATACCCACTAATAATGCAGCTAGCGTTAGCATTCAGCAGAGATGCGCTCACGCCTTCATTTCATATGCAGGCTGCGACTAAATCTTTCTAATTTGCAGTATATTGTCCTTGTAATCCAACCGCGAGCGCAAGTCTGTTTGCTCTCTATGCATAGTTATGCTTCCCTCACATGAAAGCAGATCAGGACGTATCGCTTTTCCATCCCATATGACGGCGTAAAAAAACTCACCCGCTGGAATGCGTGGATTTTTGTTTTTTGGATGTTGGACTGGTTCATTTTAAAGCTGTGTTGTGGAACGGATGGAGGATGCAGGTTCCTCTCGCTGTTTCTCTGTATCTGGGGGGCGGTGTGGTGTGTGGGGGGGTGTGTGGGGGGGGTGGACGGGGGGTCGGAGGAGAGGGGTAGTGTGTCATCGCTGACAGTAATCAGAGAAAACGCTTGACTCACGCACGCGGTGAATTTTCCTATCTGCCGCCGCCGAGCTGAAGTGTGTATATCACCTCCTCTCGAGAAGAGCTGGCCCTCTTTGTCTCTGTGTCACAATGAAGGATGTTCATGTGTTGCCCTGCATTAGGACTGATTCCGCAGCATTTACGGCTTTGTCCGGCCTTTTTTTGAGACGTGGGAAGAACGGAGAAAAAAAAATGAGCGAGGAGGTTTGTTGTGAACCGTAGCAGAGCTGAACTGAATGAAATCGGCGGAGTGAAATCAGAGCGGGTCTCCGAGCCAGGAGGAATGATTACATTAAAAATAAATAATAAACAAAATAAGGGTGTATCGTGGAATTTGACCTCTTTAGTTGGCTTTTAGATTTGACACTGAAAAATAGCAAGTGCAATTATCTCGAATAGAAGTAAATGTATGGAAATGTAACTCGTGATTAATCGTATGTTTTCAATGTACCATAAATAAATACTTTTGAGGTATTTTAGGTTCAAAATCCCTCCCTTTAATAACATTATTGATTATTTCATGTTTATTTTACTCTGGTAATTATTCTTTTAATATTAATTTCTTGTTCATTTTAATGTTACTTTGTTTAGTGGTTGTTTTAATTGTAAAATATGGGACGTGGCTCCTTTAAGAATTCTGTTCCGGTTGCTTTTCCATATAAACTGGTGATACGTTTAGGTTCCATTCACGAAAGAAAAATGCGCTTCCGTAATACGGATTCGGGAACGCGATGTGCTTCCGTAATGTTCCATATGGTAATATGCGCTAATATAGTGAGTACCTGTTGTGCATGTTTGTGTGTATGTATGTATATACACAAATACAGACACACTCACACACACGTATACCTTCATTAGAACGAGAAAATGCATTAAGGAAGCGTACGTGTGCTCTCGCCTCCTGCTCTCTGAGCTTGCGTGGATCAGGAAACAAATTTTTTGCTATTCAAATTTTAAACCGCTTCTGCCTGAAGCAGAATGTGCAGAATATTGGTTCAACCAAGGTCACTGAAATATTATACTGTTTTTGTCTCTAAGCAAATTTTGCACATAGATCATAGATCTATCTATGTGAGAAAATGTGATCCAATTCTAATTGAGTAGTTTCTCATTTACATGTATATATGTGTGTGTATATATATATATATATATATATATATATATATATATATATATATAAGGCTTAGGGATTGTGTGCTGGCTGCTCTGCCTGGGTGTGCTTTATCATAGCATGCCGACGCAACGATGGACAAAAGAGCCTCAGGCTAATAGCTTCAAAATGTCAGACTGCTTCAGCCGGAGAGCAGTTTCTTAGCGCGACACGGAGTAGTGGCGAAGGATGGAGAAAGATACTGTAAGCGATGCGAAACTTAACAATGTCATGAGCATCGGCGAGTACGTGTCAGAGAGTATTACGGGTACGAGTCTCCCTCTCTCGGGTTTTAAATGCCAGCGTGCGGTGAATGTAGTTTACGTTTTGCCTCTCCGGTAAACTGACACCGCGCGAGTCAGAATACGACGAGAAACCATAAACATTTGCACCCTGGAAAATTTGAATCGGATAAAGCCACACCTGGGTTATTTAGTCCGGGTTACTTTGCATGGCTGAACGTACTGGGAAAAGCTGGGAAAAAAAAGAAAAAAAAACACTAGTGAGGTCTCATTAATGGCGCTCGAACCGATCCGCGCTCCTGCCACATTATTAACAGTGAGCCAGCTGATGATTCATGAACCGTTCGTTTTTTTTTTATTCATTTATTTGTTTGGCAAAAGACGACGCCAAACGCTGATTCAGTGCCAATCAGCAATTGTCCATGAAATTGGAATAACAAAAGGCGAGCGCGAGTTCTTCTAAACTGTAAAGAACACATGCTCATGCGTGTTACGACTTGCACCCGTGTACGGTCTATGAGCTCGGAGGGGGGAAAAAAAAGCAGCGTCAGGCAAAAATATGTCCTTGTAAAGGGCCATCTGTCTCCGTTTAGCACGAGCAGACAAAAGTGAAGAGAGGAGAGAAGTCCGGCGGAATAGAGTGTGAAATCGGTCTTGAAGTGGCTCGGCGGTGTCGCGCTTTAACGGCGTCTTCTCCGCACCCACGTAGAACGAGTGCAACAGTCCGATCACCCAGACAAACCCGGGTAGGCTCCAGAGCGAAGTGTCTACTTACGCCGCAAGTTCTTGTCGTTCTGAGGCGCGTTCGTATTTTTAGCGCTAAGAGCTTCGCCGTTCCCTCCCTCGGCCCCTCGCTCACCGTCTCACCCCTGTCAAAGCAACATCCTTACTTCAGAGATCATCAGCTAATAAAGAAGTCTTTTTTTTATTTTATTTTATTCTATTTATTTATATATTTATTTATTTTTTAAACTCCGCAATTTCCCCTCCAAGTACTCAGCTGTGAAATTTAAAATCCATGCATGATTTCCTTCTTTTCCCTGCTCCAGGAACCCAGATTACTTGCTTTGTGTCTTTTCAACCCTTTAACCTCTATCTTTGCACAAAAACAGACACACATCTCTTTCCGTCTCGAAAAGCACCTCCACCTTTGTTTGGCCAGGGATGAGGAATGTGTCGGAAATGAGGTGTGTGGTTATCAAGGACTGGGAAATAGGATTTTTTTTTTTTACACTAAGAAAGAAAGAAAGCAAGAAAGAGAGAGAGAGAGAGAGAGAGAGAGAGAGAGAGAGAGAAATGCTAGAGCCTCTTTTTGCCTCCTACACCATACCGAGCCGGAGCTGCCAGTCAGGGGAAAGAAAAAATAAATAAATATATAAATAAACACACACCAGTGCTCTTATTATGCGTATGGAGCCGTTCAGGCAGATATCATCTACTTATTCTATATCGGGCTTTAGAAAAAAAAAATGAATGCTCCAGCATCGACGTGTAGGACGGGACGTTAAATAATTCTGGTGCGAAACGCGTCTGGCGGCGTGCATAATACACACGGCCTGTCTGTGTGCGCTGTCTGTCCTGAAGTACACATAGATCATGGTTTACGGCTTTGTGATGAACAGGGTTTCTTTTTTTTCCTTTACCCCCCTCTGATTTGAGCTGTCCCTCATAGCAGATGCAGATTGAGTTGGCGCATAGCCACTTTTACATTGTGTGTGTGTGTGTGCGTGTGGCAGGCTGTTCTTAGGTTTGTGTGTGTCTGTGGGGGTTGTTTGGGGGGGGCTTTATGTGATGGAGGGGCTAACAGGAAATCAGCGGAGCAAAGGATGTGATTAATGAGAACAAAGCGGCATTAATATTCAGTTAAGGGCAGCACACGCTCTCTGGCACACACACACACACACACACACACACACACACATACACACACACAGGTCCACATACATCACGGCACGGTACACAAAATGCCCCTGGTATATTCGTAAATCTCCCTGACAATAAGCAGGAAAAGAAATGTGCTGTTTCTGAAATCCGTATTGAATAAAGATAAAGCACACGGGACTTACAACCATGTAGATAAGCTGTGTATGCGCTATCATGTAAGTTCAGACTGTGTGTGTGTGTGTGTGTGTGTGTGTGGTTGTACTTTACTCTTTTTTTTTTTGACACCCCACTTTCCCCATTTGAAAGACACAGCAGTATTTGGCGTTTTCGACTTCCCACCCCCCCACCCCACCCGCTCTCTTTTTGACCCCTGTTAGAGGGCTTGTCGAAAATAAGCTACAAGGAAGTCATTTGACCAATGACCTCCGTCCTCCTTCTCCTCACCAATCAATGTTACGCGGCCCGCTTCACACAAAGACGTTGATGAACTCGAGTCACTGCACTAATGGAAGGGAAACAATGAAAATATTCTCCATTCGTCCCCAAGCTCTCGGTCTGGGCCCGGGCTAAAAACTCGAGTCGGGACTATTTAACGGGATGTTACGGCGCGCAGGTAGTCTCTAGGTAGACTATATTTTCAGCGACCGGACTTTAAGGTGTGGCGGATAAATACAACGAAATCAAACAAAACGAACGTCTTCAAAACTGATATTTTCATGCAGAATACTCTTCATTGCCTCATTGGGCGTTTCTCCGTGAGGGAGTTTCACAGGGTTACACCTGGCATCATGCCCCACTATTTGAGAACCGCTGCTGTTAGACAGATGTGGCGGAGAAATTTTCCAAAATAAAACAGTTTCCAGAATCAGCTAATAAATAAAACATTAATAATGTAAGTTACGTATTCTTTCTGTGCGGCCTGGTACCAATTGCCCCACGGACCGAGGCTTGGGGACTGCTTTCATACATGATATCAGGGATAATTAACTACTAACTACTGAATTGGGGTCCAGCACTGTATAACACTACACATTTCATTCATTCATTCATCTTCTATTTCTAACCAACTACCGCTTTTATCCGATCTTCCCTCATGTCACGGGGACTCTAGGGTTATGTGCCTATCTCAGGCGTCTATGGGCATTTAGGCAGAACACACCCTGGATGAAATGCCAACCCATCGCAGGACACACACACACACACACTCAAATTCACACACACATTTACACACGAGACGGGAATCAAACCCAGACCCTGGTGTGAGGCGAATGTTCTAACCACTAAGCCCCTACACATTTCAATTATTCATAAAATGTACAGGCTTGTTTGTGGGATTTTTTTTCGCAAGACAACAATATGACTAGGATTCTTGTTGGAAGGCAAAATGCTCGAATAAGAACATTCCATGTCAGCCAGCGTTCAGTACCGGTGCTGTCAGTTTGTTTTTAGCAGGAAATATTTGACAGCATGGAAAAGGCATAGTTGTATGCTAATGGACGTTTGATTTATCTAACGTCGTTCCTTATCTCGGACTACTGCGGGGGGTGGAGGGGGGAGGGGGGTTATAGGGGGTCGGCGTGGCGGAAAAGCAGAGGTTTGTGGGAAAGGAATCAATCCCAGGGATACAGTCTGTTGTGGAAGTGGTGGCAGGTTGACGCCGTCACACATCCTATCAATACGGCTGCAAATCCTGATAAACTCCTGTGTCAATACATATGAGGTTATTGATAACTGTTTAACCAACTCTGTCTCTGAAAGATAGTCACTGTTGATTATTTATATACACACACACACACACACATATATATATATATATATATATATATATATATATATATATATATATATATATATTATATATATATATATATATATATATATATATATATATATATATATATATATATATATATATATGGAATTAAAAGGCAAAAATGTCCTGAACTGATTGTTTCAATGAAATAAATATTAATCTCCTCTGCGAGATCATTGTCATCACGGAATACGAATTCTAAACATTACAAATTCTGTTTTCCTGTTTGCACATGTAAGGAAATCCTGCATCGGAGAAAAGCAAAAAAAAAAAAAATCATTTACATTCTGCTCGTATTTTATTGTTTGCATATTGTATCTGTTTGGAACAGAGTTTCCTTGCGCGTTTAGAATAATGCATTCATGCATCCCCCAGTCTCCTTGGACTCGGGTGTTTTGCGGCTTCGAGGTCGGATCCTGGTCGTCTCGCGATCCTCGGCAGTGCATCAGAGTGCAACTGTGAGGTCAGCTCCAGGTGGACTTGGCATGCCGAATGCTATCGTGTGATGCTCCTGCGGTTTCCAACAGAAATATCATTTGGTTTAGACTCCGCCCCCAACCCACCTCCCCATTCACCCACACCGAACGCTCATATTAGCATTAACTCTATTCATCAGATTGGATTAAGGCTAAGCATGGGTAGTTCACAGATTGACCAATTCTAACCTCTTTATTTGATAATAAACCCTCCGTCGACTTTGATTAGCTCGTTACGTTTGGATTCCTCCTGCCGGTATATAGTGCACGCTGTTTGTTCGCTTCCGGGTTGGGGTTAGAGAGCCACACTTACTTGGTCCCCGAAACTCCTGTTGGGAAGTTATAGATTTATCCCTGCATAAGGAGACAAGCATGTGTCACACTTGGTATTATTAGTGTTCGCTGAAGCCGAGGCCAGAGGCAGTTTCTGTACCTGCTCAACCCTCATCACTGTCTTAAAGGCTCTCTGGGGAGGTTTTACTCCTCTGCTGACTTAATATCCTCTAATGAGGAGGGGAATAGTCTGGATGTGGCTGTATACAGTTGTTTAGCTTTTTTGTCGCTCTTTGGAGAAGAAAAAAATAAAATAAAAAAACTCAGCATTGTTGAAAGCCCCCATAAGAAAAAAAAAAGAGCTGCGTTCACATTTCCTCAGTCTGTCCATTGTTCATCAACCTTGTGTTGGACATATGTGACAATGAGATGTGTCAGTGTTAGCACAAAATGTACTGTCAGGCATCAGTCAAACACAGCTAAGTGGTGTTTGTTTTGTTTATTTATGTCGATTTTTTTGTTGTTGTAAAAAGGAAAGAAAAAAAAATCCTAAGTGCAAAATAAACAACTTACCCTCTGTTTTTTTTTTATTTTTTATATACCACGGGTTGTGTGGGCAGTGAAGTGACAGTTCTGTAACTTTCTCATAGTTCACTTCTCCCAGAGACATTGGCTTGTTGGCTCAGGAATCAGGCGCGAGGATGGCAGGATAATAACATCCGCAATTAAAATGTTCTGGCGTGTCAGGAGTCGTCGTAGCTGTCACCAAGTGACTGTATAATGGGGGAGCCTCAGTGCATTTCTCACCATGCTAAACTAAAAAAAAAAAAAAAAAAAAAAAAAAAAAAAATGAAGGGGAAAAAAAAAAAAAAAGCCAGACATCAAACACATCACTAATAATGGCACTTCTCTCTCTCCTAATTGCAGGCTTTAATTGCAATAATTATTTACAAGCCTAATTAAACCGCAAAAAAAAAAAAAGAAATCCCGAGAAGTAACTGTTGGTTGGAGGAAACATGCCCGCTCGTGTCAAAAAAGGCAAGACTGCGGCAGGAGAAACGCTGCTTGGGTGCTATCATTATCGCTAGCTGTCTAATTGGCGGAGGCAGTCCTGTATGACTTGCTCGTTTCGCGTTCTCTCAGTAAGTGAACACAAACTGGCTAACTGAGACCGAGAGCGCCTAATGACTTCATTGTGTGGCGGTGCGTAGAAGAAAAAAAAACCCTGAATCAGCACTCGCTAAATATCTATGTTTTCAAAGACGCTGTAGATGATGGGTGGGGCGGCGGCTGATTAGACGGTGCATTTTTTACATTTATTTATTTTTATAACTAATATTGTTGTAAATAAAAGTCTGAACTCCGAGGTCGCACCTTGCGTTCGAAAGCGAAAAGACTTCTTACTTTCCGAATGCATTTTGAACACACAGATGGAAATCTAAAGTCTATTTGAAATGTACTGCTGACTCGGAACAACCTCTTATCTGTTGTCGACGACCCGCTTTCCCAAACTTTTATCGCGTTCAGGATTTATTTATTAATCCCTGGGCCCCGAAGGCGGCGCAACAACGGCGCTCCGGTCTTTATCGATCATCGCCAGCCTGGACGCGAGCTGCCTCTCAGGCTGTGCCAAGCCGTAATGGGTATAAACGGGGCATACCGCTGCGAAAGCGTGCTTCAAGACCGAGGCTGTCAATGTCTACCTGCTCTTTTCGCTGATGGATGTCACCGTGAGCCGGGCTCCCCCTCGTTTTTTTCTTTTTTTTCCTTTGTGCCGAGAAGGGGCCGGGAAAGCGAGCCCCTCGAACTTCCCGCTGAGCATGCCCCAAGCATGATTCGACTATAAATGCCGGGTAGGCTGGCAGGCATCCCGGTCCTGCCTCCCACACCACTAGCCAGTACTGCCAGACCTACATATGCTCTTTGTCTGAGATGCTGAGCCGCTAATGCCTTAGACACAACAGCACAAAAAAAAAAACCTGCGCTGTATGAGACAATTGATTTCCTGACTTGCAGGTGGTGGCAGGTTTTGCCTTTTCCCTGGAAGCGTATACTGTATAGCAAAAGAGAGAGAGAGAGAGAAAATGGCTCTTAAAGCAATGGACAACAGTGTAAACGAGTCCGCGCTCTGAAAACGTCGTTTTTCAGGTCGGAAAAAAACGCAGCACTGGTAAAACAAAATACTGCCATGTTGGATTAGTTTGGTGGTCTCAGTTACGTGAAAGATATACCAGGACCAGGAAGGCGCTGGGCTATTGATCGGAAGGTTGGGGGGGTTGGAGCCCCTGTATCACCAACATGCCACTCTTGAGCAAGGCCCTTAACTCTCTGTTCTCCAGGGGGCGCTGTATCATGGCTGACCCTTGCAGTTGTTCACTGACAGTGCTGTAATGTCTATGTGAGAAATAAAGGCTTTTCTTCTACTTGAGAGCAGTCTCCCGCTTTGACAGATTGTCAGAAAAATGTCAGCAATGTTGTCATGCCGTAAGTGGGCAGTTTTATCGAATAGTCCAAGTTGTGCTCTCTAATAGTATCGGGCTGATACAAACAAGGTACGCTGCTTTTTAAACAAACGGTCAATTTAAAAACCCATGCCTGCTTATTCGAAAGCCCTCCACGGACGAGTCGATCCATCCTGTGCCGAGAGACACAAATAAAGCAGTTGGATGGATTCGATGTGAATCATTTGGTGTTTGTGCTGCTATCTCTATAGCCGAGGCAATAATGGTAATGTGAACAGGCTCGTTGCCACCCACAGAGCGAATGATGGATGCCGCTCTCAGGCGCTGAACTTGGCGACACACTAAGTAAGGCAAACGGCGTAATGCTTTTATTGCCGCAAGTGATGCTTTTCCGTCGTTCGCGGGAACACCTTTCCGTTACTCCCCGAGTGTCCGTCTGACGACGACGCTTGGGAAACTTGATAAATCCACGCGAAACGAAGGCATTCGTTTTTTGTTTTTGTTTTTTTGTAACACTCCGTGTCTTGCTTGCAGCCTGTTTTCCCCGAGACAGGCCGCCTAGTTATGGATTCTCTGGCTGGTATCGAGGTTAAGACAAAGAAAGCTATAGACAGCTTTGTTATCTGCATTCTCCTGGCCTCTTGTCACACGGAGAATGAGAACGACTCCTCCGAGAGGCTGAAATTAATGAGCAGTACGCAACGGCATCGCGGCTGCTTTTCATTCCACTCGGCGGAGCTGAAGGACATTGTTTACTTAGCCTCTACCAGCTCCACAGGTGCACAAATTATTCTACAACTACAAAAAGAGAGAGAGAGAGAGAGAGAGAGAGAGAGAGGGGAGGAAATAGGGGGGGAAAAAAGTCTGTATCTCTATCTCTGTCACACAATAATCAGGAGATCAGTGGAGTGAATCGGATGGGTGCAGAGCATCAGCTGCACTCCCAGGTGTCAATGTACTTCTTGTAAATTGGGCTTTTCTCAGGGTTGCTTTGCTGTATGGACGGAGGATATGACTCGTACCAGTCGAAGGCACCTGAGCCTCGTAATGCCCCCCCCCCACCCTCGTCCGCCCAGACCTTCCTTAAAACTAGCCAAAAAAAAAAGCATGCCAAGCAAGTGCACTGAACCAGTGGGGTGCAGTCAAACCTGCCATCTGTATATTCGCGCATGACGTGAGGAAGCGGGGGAAACAAAGAGCTAGCGGAGGGATGCTAAATAAATGCGTCCACACAAACAATCTGCACCCCGAGCATTACGCACATTTGTGTTTTCTTTCTACCAGGAACAAAACACACACACACACACACACACACACACACGCTGAATGCATACTCACAGCGGAGCTGGCGGAAAAACCCAAAGCACAGACCCAATCAAGTGGGCTCCCAATCAACCCTGGGATCAGAGCGACACTCTGTCTGGCTGCTGTGTTTAAATCAATAACCCCCCCGGGAAACCCCCCCCCCCCCCCCCCCCACCCCCCCCCCCCCCCCCCGCTTGTGTCCCCTGTCCTGCAGATCTACTTGTGTGTGTGTGTGTGTGAGAGATTGAAGGAGAGAGAGAGAGATAGACGGACCTCGGCCTGTTGCTCGGGATGGCTGCATTATTAACTCCTAGCACACGGACCGAGGTGCTGCCTGCTGTCAATGCCGACTACGTTATTAGCTTAGAGACTAGCTTACCGCTGCTCGCGGACCCGGGAGACCTGCCGGTATAAAAAAAAAAGAAAGAAAGAAAGAAAAACCTGCCGCAAATCTCTACATCCATAGCAATCAAGCATCTGCTGCCTTTCAGTGCTGGGACTTAATCATATTATGGATGTTTAATCTTTCTTTCTTTTTTTTTTTTAAATAATCTCGCCCTGTGCAGCGCGGCGTAATTGCATCAGCGGCCTCATCAGTTAGTTTATCTTGACAGTAGCATTGTGGGATCCCCGCGGCCAGTCGAAGCCTCTCTCACCCTGACGGTGAACGCAGTTCTAGACCTGCACAGCCATGGATCATCGGGAAGAAG
Source organism: Kryptopterus vitreolus (assembly GCA_030449085.1). Lineage (NCBI taxonomy): Eukaryota > Metazoa > Chordata > Actinopteri > Siluriformes > Siluridae > Kryptopterus > Kryptopterus vitreolus. The sequence goes on from JACRUU010000029.1 coordinate 18,250,480, forward strand.
CTCCTTGAGCTTAATTGACAGACTGACTGGCAGACAGACACCGTGGGCTTTCTGTGCTGCTTCCCTAAGGAGCATCAGATCAGGCTTACCAGCTGTGTCAGGAGACTCCGCCTGCCTTTTGCGTGTGTGACTTTTTTCTCATTAGAGTTATTGGCTTTGTGTTGATTCTTTCAAAAAATGACGTATATCTACAGCCTGTTGTTGAATTATTATTATTTTTTAATGTATTATAATATACAAAACAAGGGTTAATAAGTGTGTGTGTGTGTGTGTGCCAGTCAAAGTCTCTCCACACAGTGCTACCTCATTCCTACCTCACCTCTCTCTTTCCCTCTCTCTTTTCCTCTCTCTCTCTCTCTCTCTGCCATCCCAAAAGAAGGTTTCAGTCATACATAATTAATACACTGCTCTCGCGATCGACTGGCTGCAATTTTTAGCTCGCCATCTCCAGGTCGATTCACCCTACTCTTTTTTTTTTTTTTATCCTTCAGTCTGATTCTTCTTCTCCTGAATTGTTTGAGTTAGGCAGGGCTTCCTGGAACGGAATGCCATGACTCCTAGCCTGACGTTTTAAAGAGCCACGAGGGCAGGGTGAAGGGCATTTGCCTGCACAGCTCTCGCTAATGCACACGTTTTATTCTGCCGCTTGGCTTCGGGACTTTTGTATGCGCTTTTCTCGTACAGCGACAGGAAGAAAAAAAAACCAAAAAAACGTATTACTGTTGCTTAACTGGATAATACTGTTGTATTGTTGTACTGTTACGGTCATATAAACATAACGAATGGAGAGAATGGAATGTCAGCCAATCAGCGAGCAACAGTTCAGGACAATAGGAACACATATTGTTGTTCACTAGAAAGTGCACTTACTCACTCTCATTCTGTGTTTTGTTTTTAGTGAAAGTGTCGAGTTATTTTCTTTATAGAATAGCCTAGAATAGCACAGTGAATTAGTTTATTCACATATCCCAGCTTGTTTGGAAAGCTAGGGTCAGAGCACAAGGGTCAGCCGCGATACGACGCCCCGTGGAGCACAGAGGGTCAAGGGACCCAGGAGTGGCAGCGTGGCGATCCCGAGGCTCCAATCGCCGACCTTCCGCTCAGTAGACCAGCGCCTTAACCATAAACCCCGCCCCCAATGGATTAGTAAAGCACTTTAGTGGCTGCTTACCGCTTTTAAGTGTACTGATATTAAACGCTATACATTTTACACATTATTTGTTGATTATGTGTGTGAATTAGATCAACTACACTGTTCCATGTGACATAAGGTACATTTTCACCTAAGGTAGATTTTTACGTCAACATATATCAATTTTTCCCGTTTCGCCACAAGTCTTAGAACATGACCCTCGCGATATCCCGTGAGATACTGTACATGAAATCACCACCTCTGCTTTTGGCATTTAGCTCTTCGTCCAGACTTCTGTAAAGTTGCTCTGTAACAAAGTCAATTGTTAAAAGTCCTATACAAATAAATAACTCAATTAATGCCTCTGTAAACTATCCAATAAACGACTACAAGCTTCAAGAGGAGTAAAATGGAGAATCTCGGCGTGACTTGTGACTCTGTTCCAGGATTTAGTCGGTACAAATTATGCTTATGCATTACTTTCTAGTGGACAGCATTATGACCAATAACCCGCGTCTGCTAACGTTGAAAGCAACCATTTGAAACGGGGAGATTATCGTTCTACACGAATACAGTGAAAACCTTTTTCCGCAGTGAAAGTCACTCTGGATAAATGCTTGTAATAAGAAAAGCTCACAGACGGCTATCAGGTTTTTTTTTTCCCGATAATAGGCTCTGCACTCGAGCACTCAGCACAACTCTGGTAATCTCTTACTACTGGTCGCTAATCTAAACACTCTTAGTTAGATAAGGCTTCATTTTGTTTCGTCGGCTATTGCAATGAGGTGAAATGTTCGTATTATGCACGACGTCGCGGCAATTGCAAAACACACCGTTTTTGCACAGTGACGTGAAGAACTGCTTGACTTACAAACGTGAAAAGTAGCCATTCATCAAAATCCTGACGTAGCGCTATAGTACGACTGAAAACAATAGGGGCAGAAATTGAGCTCAACAATGAAGCTCTTTCATGTGACTTTATAGTGGAATTGATTCACTCGAGCGGGCTGGGTGATGCAGCTCTTTTCCGGGGAGTCATTTATCAATGCAAGACACGTGAATGCGAGATAAAGGCTCTAGTAATGGAGCATAACAATGAGCTTTATTTGAATGACCTGGCGTTGTCAGTGCTTTGACCCAAGCCGGAGAGCCCTGTGATGGAGCTCCGCCGTGAGCCCGATCCCGATTTCCATTTCTGACATCACCACTGAACGATGCAAACTAGAGGAAGCACTAAAAATGCTATATTGTGTTTGCAAATGTATATTCGTAATGCCTGCTGATATCCTTTTAAGGCATAAATGGGTTTCCTAGTGCTCAAGTGTCAGAATGTTTCAGCTGAGCTAAGTCTGTGCATTCAGGCCAAATCCCATAAACAAACAGTGCTAATGGGACAGAAACAGATCACCGAGGGGGTCCAGACACAGACAACACACACACACACACACACACACACACACACACACACACACACACACACACACACACACACACACACAGAGCTGCACTGAAATGCAAAAGCATTCGCAAAGTATCTTATATAATTATAGTCCAAGTCTATATTGAATATAATCACCAGTACCATAATCATATACGTATATGTACAATAAGACAATTAAACAAATTGTCAAAATATATTATTAAAATAATAATGAAAAATAATAATAATAATAATAGTAATTTTTTTATTTATATATTTTATACATAAAAAAATACTATTATTATTTCTTTTTATTCCATTTTATAATTTTAATAATACATTTCACAATTTAATGGGACATAAATCAAGAAATAGAATATAAACTGCTGTATAGCCTGCATATAATTACATAAACAGGAGATTTTACGATCGCACGATTTGTCTTTACCAGTGCATTTAGAGGACATTTTGCGCTTTAAAGTTAAAAGTTGAGTTTAAAGGTAATTACACAAAATTGCACAATTGAACATCCATGAACAGAAAGACGGCTGCTCTCGCAGAGTAAAAGAGAAAAAAAAAAAAAACAGGATTTAGTGATTGTGTGTTCGGTTGGAATGTTTTCCTTCCTACACATTTTTTTTCCACCGGGATTCCAGACCGCTGGAAATGTGAGAGTTCCAGATCTGTCCTGATGAAGAACTACACCACTTTCCCACACTGCAGGACTGTGACCATTAACAAAAGTGAGGCAATCTGTTTAAGCTGTGTGGGAGTCTGGGGGAAGATGATGTTTTATTTGCTGTTGTTAAAAAAATAAAAAAATAAAAAAAAAAATAAAAAATATATATATATATATATATATATATATATATATATATATAATATATATAAAAGGGAATGTGTGTCTACACTAAAACCTTATTGATATGAACCTATATGAACATATCATTTTATATTATAATCTATAATCAGTGGGGCACGGTGGCGTAGTGGTTAGCACGTTCGCCTCACACCGCCAGGATCCGGGTTCGATTACCGTCTCGGTCATGTGTGTGTGGAGTTTGCATGTTCTCCCCGTGCCTCAGGGGGTTTTTCTCCGGGTTCTCCGGTTTCCCCCCGGTCCAAAAACATGCATGGTAGGTTGATTGGCACCTTGGAAAATTGTCCCTAGTGTATGAATGTGTGTGTGAATGTGTGTGTGTGCCCTGGGATGGGTTGGCATTCCATCCAGGGTGTATCCTGCCTTAATGCCCATAGATGCCTGAGATAGACACAGGCTCTCCGTGACCCGATGGAAGATCGGATAAAGCGGTAGAAGATGAATGAATGAATGAATGAATCTATAATCAGATTCTGAAATGCTGCTGCACTTGTTATTGAGATTTTAGATGCATATCAACAAATAAATAAATACAATCAGTTTAGACATGTGTCCAATTTTTGGACACAGCGAAGTCCATAAGTGTTTGGACAGAACGCATTTTTTTTTTTTACAGCTTGGTGTCGTTAACACCATCAAAAAGGACATTCTAATATTATTTACATTTTCGCATTGTGAATATTTTCTTATAGTTATTAGAGTGGCTCCTTATTTGTATGTACAATCCAGGGCCGCATTTGCTTTGCTTTGTAAATATACAGTAGCGCATTTGTGACCAAATATGGTTTCTTCCTCTCATATTTCAGAATTGAACGAAATAAAAGAAGCTTTAGTTTTACGTGATATCAGAAAGTAATTGATAAAAAAAATGACAGGGACTTTTATTCTGTGATTTCATTTCTCTAAATCAGCTCACTTTCCGTTCCCTCGTTTTTTTTCTGTTTTTTTCTAACAACATATAATCAAAACCGTATTAAAATCAGGCCCTTGTTAACATGAAGAGAATTGTCATCCATTATGTAGTATAAGTTAAAAAAACACATTTCTTGTTATAAAACACTCTTATTATTTAATCCAAAAAAGACAATCCCACCCGAGTAATCATGGATTTGCCCATCTATTCTGTTCTTCTTCCTTACTAATGAAGTGATGGGGGGAAAAAAAATCACCTGCTCGCCTCCTTTCTGTAGGAACCGACACATTTATGGCTTCTCTCTCTCTCTCTCTCTCTCTCTCTCTCTCTCTCTCTCTCTCTCTCTCTCACACACACACACACACACACACACGTATTCTATCTCTCATTTGCCTGCAGCATTCTGGAGCCCTGCTGCGAGACCTCCTCTCGCAATCAAGCTTCATTTGATTGAGTTTTCAACACATACACACACTCTCACACACACACCACACACACACACACACACACACACACACACACACTCTCGTGCCACCTTGTGTGTTCTAGGAAAACTGAAATGAAGGAATCTGCGTGAGGGGAAACAGTTAGGAAGTTTTGCACATGGTGTGTGGTTGCTTGGGAATGTGCCGGCTCTGAGTGTGTGTGTGTGTGTGTGTGGGTGTGTGTGTATGTGTGTGTTCCATTCTGCACTTTCTCACCTAGGGAGTTAAAAGGCCAGATTATCCCGCGTCCCTCTGTGCTGTATTTCTGTCACGGTGGCACGCGGTGGCAGAAGGAGAATGGAGAAGGGGTCATTCCCGCGCTGACCTCGGCTTAGCCGGGGAATGGATTTATCCCAGGTGGATTAGTGCTTGCCGTGTGTGTGTGTGTGTGTGTGTGTGTGTGTGTACATATATTTATAATACATTAGTTTTAATGTGAAATGCGCAAGAAGTGATGCATGCATTATGCACATCCCATCGGTATTCCCTGCAGGTTTGTCAGTTTAACAGAATATTTTTTTTGCAGGAGTAGCTCTGGGCCTGTGTGAGAATATTGCACACGCGCATGAGGCTTTATTTGAGGAGGGGGGGGGGGATTATAAGCTATAGTTTGTGTGTTTGAGACCGGATGATCGATAACTCCCATTGCTGTTAATGCAAGACTCACCGCTTCTCATTAAAAATGGATGTGCGTGTGCGTGCGTGAGGTGCCGGCCTCTCCCAGAGGTGCCAGCTGTTTATCATTCCACCAGACGAGAGTGGGAGGGGTCAGAGGCTGGGCAGGTTGCCATAGTAACTGAGGCTCTCGTTGCATGTGGGTTTTACAGTGGCGACTTCCAGTGCCACCGTATACATCAGGAAGTCTTTGCTTGCGAGTCCACGTCTCTCATATCACCTTTGTAGACATCCTCTAGCCGTGACTTCTTCCTCCGTATCGCTTTTTTTATCCTTTGGTTGGCGCCTATTTCCATTTTTTTTTTATTTGATCTATTTACAGATTGGTTTATTTACGTCTACGAGAGGAAAATCTTTGCTCCTTTTCCTCCCTCTCGCCTCCTTTCTCTCTCTCTCTCTCTCTCTCTCATGCTAATGTTCGTCCATTCCTCATTCCTCAGCCAGGGGGGTCTAGGAGTTAATGCGAACATTTTTTTTTCCCCGTCCTCGCGTCTATAAGTAGCTCCTAGCACTTACAGCGCGCTTCATTTCTCATCCGCTGCGCAGTCCTTGTCCTCGCCTCGTGTCCTCATGCTAGGATCGGCTTATCTCCGCCGCATCTTTACTCCTGCCGATTCCGGATAAGGTTAGCCCTGATTCATCGTAGCGTCTTTGCAACCCTGCATGACCGATAACCTGAAAACATTCCCGTTTTACTTTAGGATTGTTACGATTTGTGGGGAAAAAATCATTGATATATATATATATATATATATATATATATATATATATATATATATATATATATATATATATATATATATATATATATATATATATATATATATATATCTATATATATATATATATATATCTATATATATCGGTATATATATCTTTATTATATATATATATATATATCAAATGATGGTATATATATAGGTATATATATATATATATATATCTATATATATGTATATATCTCTATATATATCTATCTATCTATATATATATATATATATATCTATATATATATATAATATATATATATATATATATATATATATATATATACACACACACATATATACATACACTATCACTTATAGTACCAGTATAGCCTGGCTTTTACTTCGGCGTCGAGGCTACGGCGTTTCCTGATGCGCACCTCTCCAAAAAAGTAACTACGTGCCATGTTGACACAGAGTTCGAGGTCTGTGATTGGTCAGTTTGGCAGCCGATTTCCGGTGTAGCCGATTTCCCGTTTATTTCCACCATTTTTTTAAGTCCATAGTGAAGAAACAAAGCATGGGCATGGACCAATCAGACGCAAGGATCATCGAATGGAAAACATCGCCATTTTACAAAGACCTGGCATTGCAGGAATTGTTGCTATAGCAGAAACCCAAAACACCAACGAAGAAACTCAAACGCCGCACCACCGCCAGCTAGTGTTCGGGCATAGTCACTGCGGAGCGATGACGTGCGTTCACTCCATGTAGAAGTAAATTAATTCCCTGCATTCAGGTCATGCTACATTAGTGGTATTTTTAAAAAATAGTTATTGGTAGAGTATTTTTGCCACTTCAGCACTTTTACCAATTGTCCTGTTTTGTTTTTGTTTTTTTATTTTTTGTGCTTGAGTGCAATACATTTATGTACGAGGGAATCATGATCTCCCATGGAGTTCACGCGTTTGTCTATACGGTGCGTCAAACAGTCCTCAGACGAACGCCGACTGGTCGCTGTTTTAGATTTGGAACCCATTTAATTCAAGAGCTGCATTAAAACCGAGATCCACTGCTTTTCATCATGTGCCGTAAACCATAAACCCACAGTCGCACGTTTCGAGCGTGGTGATTCGGCCTGTCTATTAAAGTGAAAGAGGAGAAACAACATCCGAAACAACGCACGAACACCTTCGTCAGTAAACGTTTCATATTATGTACTAAATATTACATTTTCAATGACTGAACACACCATGAAAAAGTGATGAATGGAAGGGAGTGAACCGTAGTCGGGCGGACAGCCTGGATCGAAACGGCCGTGCCGTATTACACGTACGGTGCGTTTATCAAGACTGAATTTCATCCATGGATGCTTTGCGAGTTGCTATCAACAGAACAGAACCAGCAAGTAATTAGCTGTTAATGTCGCCTGCTTACGACACGCTCGGGACTGGATGGTGTTTAGTCTACGGCAATCTACTATGAGTTTAGAATCTCTTTAAAAAAATGTAGTAACTGTAATTTGAGCTTTTAGACAAAATTCCATTTTGGATACAGTGAGGAAATGTGTCCTCTATTCTGACCTGTTTTTAGTCTGTGTTTTGGGGTTTGCCGCTGTCATGTTTAGCTTCATACACGCCTTCCCATTCGACAACACGATTCTGTTTGAGGTGCTGGAATCACTTGGGATCGAACCATACAACTGATGAAACCACGCCCCCTCTTGTGAACGAGCTCTTACAACAAACACGGCCATGTTTTATTTTGTATTTCGCAAGTGCAATGCGGAAAAACTACGGAAGTTCGGTGTCCCAAACCGAAGTGAGATCGTAAAAATCCATTTTTCAACATCGCTAAAAACCCGAATTAATCGTTAATAACGATTGATCGTCCACTTCTAACTGTAACCCATTTGTCTATAGAAATGACTTAAAAATATAATACATTTAAAATAAACACTCATTTTAAAAAATAATTAAGCGTATTAATTTACATTCAAAGGGGCACGGTGGCTTAGTGGTTAGCACATTCACCTCACACCGCCAGGGTCCGGGTTCGATTCCCGTCTCGGCCATGTATGTGTGGAGTGTGCATGTTCTCCCCGTGCCTCAGGGTTTTTTTTCTCCAGGTTCTCCGGTTTCCTCCCGGTCCAAAAACATGCACGGTAGGTTGATTGGCACCTTGGAAAATTGTCCCTAGAATGTGCCCTGCGATGGGTTGGCATTCCATCCAGGGTGTATCCTGCCTTAATGCCCATAGACGCCTGAGATAGGCACAGGCTCCCCGTGACCCGAGGGAAGATCGGATAAAGCGGTAGAAGATGAATGAATGAATGAATTTACATTCACTAACCCTCACTATTTAATACTAAATATCTCCCGGTCTCAGATCAGCCCAAGTTTTTCACTTTACACTTTTTACACCACACAAGACTGGAAAAGTCAAACGGTCCCAAGACCGTTTTAATTCATACATTACATTTTAAACATCGGTGTTTGTTTGTTTTGTATTTCATCCCAGACAGTAATAATCAAACTGAGAGAAATGTAGTGGGCGTGTTGTGATTGTTCAAATACTTCATTGAAAAGCAGTATTATTGACAACAAAGTAGTTTTTGGCACATCCAGTCCGTGAAAGTGTGTTTGCATAGCAATGGTTTTTCATTGTAGAAACATTTACACACACACACACACACACACACAGCCTGCTCGCAGTAGGAGAACAGGCCTCTTTGTGTTCTCTTGCTGTGTTGAGTGACTGTGGCGTGTGGTCAATGTCAACGTGGACAACACACTGGCCAACAGCTGCTGCCCCAAACTCCTTTCGTCTCATTTACAACCCCCACGTTTCAGACACACAAACATACTACAGTCCTGCTCAACACACACACACACACACACACACACACACACACACACACACACACACCTGCTGAAGTATTATCATCATACTCAGCAGCTGTCTGTGTGCCATTACTTTTTTTTTTAATCATCTCCTCACATATCCATACATCTGGCTCAGTGAGAGTTATCCTGAGCTAATAATCCTTCTCGGTTAGCTTGCTGAGAAACGTATCAGCGGCGTCCTTTCAGATCGCACACGAGGAAGCCAAAGCCCCCCCCCCCCCCCACCCCACCCCAAAAAAAAGACGACCAGAAGCCGAGGCTGTGACGGAGTGTCATCTGGCAGCGGGCCAGTTTGTCTTATGTTATTGCAGGGTGAGGACGGTGTGGCGAGCCGCTGAGAGCCGCTGGCCGCTCTGCTTTGTTAGCTTTGGCCCCACGGTGTGAGTGTTTGTTAGCAAACGCCTGATGTGATGGACTCATTACTTTAGACCACCTGTTTGTCCTGGGGCACAGAGAAAAAGAGAGAAGAAAGAAAGAAAGCGAGCGTCACCCGCAGTTGGCTTTCATATCAGTCGTTGAGTGACACTCTATACGGATATAAACTGCGTGTGTGTGTGTGTGTGTGTGTGTGTGTGTACGATTCATCGACAGACAACAAAAGTGCTGTTGATTAGCCGGAGCTGTACGCGCATCTGTGTTTGAAGAAGTTTATTCAAACACACTAATGTCAGTTTGTCTGGTCTTACTCTTACACACACACACACACACACACACACACACACACACACACACACACACACACACACACAGCATGACCCTAAGTATTATTCACCCCATCCTGTTACACACACCATGAGCTTAACCATTCTAAAGATTACTTCATTTTCCCTTAAACACACGGCGCAGGAGAAAGAAAAGAATCAGCCTGGGGCTTTTCTAGCACTGTTTTCATTAAGCCCACTGCCCCCACATTAGACATTCACCGGGGGACACACCGCGTATTCTGATACTAAAGCTTTCTCGCCGTCGATCCGTTTGAAAGCCTTTTGGAGTCGGCCGCGGAAAAGACGTCAGCGGCTGGGAAAAAAAGAAATGCGCGTTTATTTAACTCTAAGTCAAAGGAGGAAACAGGAGACGCTTGATAATGATTAACACTGGTACCACTGACATAGCCTGGAATTAATCACTGGGAGATCTGCATAATTAAATTGATAAGTGCTAGTGCTCATGCGCTTTTTTTTTTTTTTTTTTTTTTTTGGGTGAATGCCAGTCGAAGTAGTGGTGGTATTTCATTTAATTACTTAAAGAACGATCAGCCAACTTTTCAATTCTGGTAATGTCCAATCCAAAAAAAAAAGGGCTTATAAAGGACATGCAGGGAGGAGTCCTAATTAATACGAGTTGTTATGAACACGTTGTGCACCTCTGACCGACACTGACACTGATAGGCCATTAGGAGTCATGTGATCAAATAAAACACTCATCACTAGGTTGCTAGTCATATATGTTTATTTCTATTTAGAATAAGCATATTCAGTATTTAAGCCTAGTATTCAACTGAAATGCACCGTGTTTGTTTTCAGTGGTGTTTTCTTTGGAACTTGTTTTTTTTTTCCCCTCTTGCTTAAAACAGTCTCTAGTATTTTTACGCCAATCGCCTTGAAATTAGTTTAGCGAGGTGGCCAGTGGCTTTCAAATAAAAGCATAGGATAGATAGACAATATGAGACCACCCTGATGGCCTAAAGATCTATGAAGTTACATCAACAAGTTGGATGGATGGATTTGGACTGTATTTAATATCAACAGTCTATTACAGTGGCTCCGGGCCATAGTTTGTATGAACCATCACTGCGCACAACAACAGACGAGGACGAGGACGAGGCTGCCTGTTGTGGGTTTTCTCCTCGTGTCATCTCATGGAGTTTTAGGAATAGAAATTACAATTACCGTAAATTCTGGACTATAAGCCGCTACTTTTTTCCTAGGTTTTGAACCATGCGGCTAATAATAAGGTGCGGCTATTCTGCAGATTTTTTCCCGACCGCTAGGGGCTCTAACCGGAATTAGAATCAAAACTAAGACAAAATAAATGCAAAGAAGAAGAATGCGCTAGTTCCTCTTTAGCAGATATAAGTGGGTAGAAGCGGATAGAAGGAGGACAAACTCTATCTTTACAAGGTTAAGGTGACGTCATTTCACACACAGGAGAAATGAAGATAAACACTGTAAATAGCGCTTATTTTCTCTTGGTTCTGTCCCGTTTTAATCAGCAAAGTTTCTGCTCGGTGCTCGCTCTCTCTCCTCCCTGCTCTTTTCCCCACATATACACACACACACACACACACACACACACACGCGCGCGCGCATCTGGGCACAGGACAATGACACAATCTCACAGGGCACACACACACACGCACGCACAAATCAGCCAAAGTTGTTCTTGATTTTTCCCCCTTTTATGTATGTATGTATATATATATATATATATAAAGGTGTGTAAGGCATCCAGGTGTGTTTGAAAGGACCTTTTCAAAAGATAAATAAATAAATAAAAAGAAAGTCTTAAAATAAGAAAATATAATCCACTTTAAAAAAGAAGTAAGAGGAGGATGGTTGTCAGGACGAGGCTTTTCAACATGTCAGGCATGTGCAGAGTGGCTAAGGTTTTTATGTCTCAGTGAAGGAAAGGTAGCAGCAGTCTCACAAGCCATCAGCTATTGTGATTGGTGTGTGTTTGTGTATATGTTTGGGTCTGTATTTACGGGGTCATGATAGTAGAAGGCACGGTTTGTTTGATCAATCACATTCATAACCGCTAATCTTGAGCAGATACGCGAGTTTTATAACGTTCCTGAAATTAACATTTACATTTAAGGCAGACGCTCATATTCAGAGCAACTAACAAAGGAGCATTTGAGGGTTAAAGGCCTTGCTCAAGGGCCCCCCTAGTGGCAGCTTGGTTGTAGTGGTGGGTTTTGAGCTTCCACCTTCCCCCCACATTTGAATGTAAAGCATCACATTAAAGGCAGAACTAATTTTCATGGTTATCTTACATTGCAGTGACTGTGTACGTGTGTGTGTGTGTGTCACTTATACCTGACTGGACAGATGCACTGTATCTGTACAATGGATTACTGTTCCAGCCGTATCGTTTTTGCATTCGCTAGTGTTCATCTTTCGATTAAGCTTTAAAAACACACACACACACACACGCGCGCGCGCGCGCACATATGCACGGCACCAGTTGCTCCTGCTGCACTTTTCTGACCACCTGTCCAACACCCAAAACCAGGACACACATACACACACACACACACACACACATATAGTCCTGTGATTTTTGTTGTTGTTGTTGTTGTTGTTTATCCACCGGTGTTATTATGCATTATGAACAAAAAGCATGTTGTGATGTTTTCCTGCTGTCTCGGCACCTCCTGAGATTATAGAAATCAATATTCCTTCTATCTGACCCTTATCTACTTTCCACTAGATCCAATTAACTTCCTTTGAACGCCCCGCTGTCGGCTCTGACCAGTAATGAAAAGCTTGCTTTCAGCTCAGCGAGAAGTCAATGCAAGTTCACGTTATTATGCTACAGTCTGACTTTTTTCTTTCTTTTTTTTTCCTCCCCTCCGATGAACTCGTGCATACGATCTGCAAAATCAAATCTATTCTGACTGGAACAGATTGGACCTGTGTATGCCTGTGTGTATCTGTGTGTGTGTGTGTGTGTGTGTGTGTGTGTTGGTGATCATGCTCTGACAGCTGTCTAATCTTTACAGGTGACGCAGGTGCCCATCGAGTCGTGCGAGCAGTACGGGACGTGCCACGAGTGTCTGAGCTCCGGCGATCCGCACTGCGGTTGGTGCGTCCTGCACAACATGTAAGTGCGCTTTTTTTTCTTTCGTTCAGTTTGACCGTGAGCTCGTTGTATCGGCCGCCGTGAGGTCAGTCACTCTTGCTAAAGCTGGGTGTTTAATCGTCATTTCCGATTAATGCGAGTTTATGGTTTACGCCGTTGTTGAAAGTATGTAAATCGATTTTTACCACGGTGTGGCACAGCGAGCACCCGTACATGCAAAATACCAACATTTATCCAGAGCCACTTACAAGTGGGGAAATTGAGGGTTAAGCCTTGCTCAAGGGCCCACTAGTGGCAGCTTGGTGACCTTCTGGTCCAGAGTCCAACGCCTTAACCAATGCGCTATAACCACCTCCCCGATACCAATCCCGATACCACAGGTGTGTGTGGCGCTGCGGGACAAACATGGCAGTCCCAAAACACCGGCTAAAAACCGGTCCAAAAATAGCGGACACATTTTCCCCACTGTATCCAAAATGGAAAATGGAATTATGTATTTGAATAAAACAGCCGAGCTCAGCATTTTTGGTACCAATCACGTCAATCTCATGAAATATCCGGAAATGGAATTGAGGTGTTTTGTGTTGTTGTTTCTTTTACCTTTTCTTATTTATGGCATTGTAAATAAGAAAATGACAAAAATAAGGGTAAATAAGGGTAGTGACCCTTATCCACAACAAATAACAGTGATCTCTTCTAAACACCAAGTACTTGGTGGGGGGGGCTAATTTATTCCAGCACCTCAAACAGAACGGGAAGCGTGTGTTATGTGTAAAACATGATAGCCGCAGCCCTGAAACACTAAAATGGGTGGGAAAAAAATAGAGGACACATTTATCTTTTAAAAAAATCTGAGATTCAACTGACATCACTCAATTGCTCTACCCCCTGCTCTTCTCTTTTTGTGTTCTATTCATAAGTCCAGCGCAGGACAACAGGAAGCACACATACGTGCAATTCATTTCAATAAAACAGCCGAGCTCAGCATTTTTGGTAGCTGGCTAAACGTCAATCTTATATAAAGGATGTTCGGTTTCCTCACACATAGCACGAGGCTGCTCGGACGTACGCGCTGAGAAACGCAACACGTCGTCCTGATAATGATTTCACCAAAGGCCAAGGGGAAAAAAAAACTCCCTGAGATGGTATGAGGAAGAAAACCAGGCACATTTATCGCATGTTTCCCGACTCGAATGCAAATCCGAGCACGGGATCGGAATCCGATTCATGGATGCAAACCAGGACCATTTCTTCACCTTCATTATTAGGTTATAATCATGCAGCCCACATTAAACGACATCACATGCTTCACAAGTTGGTGTGATTACAATTTATGGAAAGTAAATGAAGAGATAAAAAAATGAGTCATTCTTTTCCTTGTAGAACTTAAACACGGTGGTAAGATATCCTTCATGAATCTTTATAGGCGCCTAAGAATGTCATTTTAAGCATTATAATGGATATAGAGATTTCATGAAGTATCTGGAAATGGAATTGTGGTGTTTTGTGTTGTTGTTTCTTTACATTGAACCTTTTCTCATTTATGGAATTTTGGTAGTGACCCTTTTAAATGAGTGATCTCATGTAAACGCAGAGTACCCGGGGAGGGGGTAAAGAGCCTTGCCCTGGGGCCCCGCAGTAACAGCTTGGCGATGCTGGGATATCGAATAGTGGCGCCTGTTGTATACAATAGTGCTACCTAACTTGTAAAGATTGTGTCGACCCTCAACCCACGTGTTGTGTAACCGTAGCCGTTATTTAAATAGCCGTCACAACATCCTACTTACATACAGTCCCTGATTCTAACCGACGCTTTCAGCTCAGCGATTTAACCGCAGTTTCACTCGCAGCAGACGCGAGTTCGCCAACACGTGCCAAAGATGGAACTGATGATTAGCAAAACTGTCAGTGGAATTTGTGAATTCGCGTGCTTTCGGAAAAAAGCATACGTGCCACTACGAGCGCCGCGTGCTACGAATAATTAGGATTTCATGTTCTCTCACACAATTTTCAACTTGCTCCCACATTCAAAGCAGGCACGATTCTCCCTTCCTGATTAGTCATATTGTTTGATTCCTCCTGCTGACCAGATGTCCGTACTACAGCTTAAAAAAAAATCGCAATTTGTTAAATAAAAAAAAAAAAAAAAAAAAAACAAAGGAAGAGTAGATTTCCACTGTGAGAAAGTAAACACTCCCACCACGGCCTCTGGCGCTTGGCACAGGGTCCGTCACTGTCACCCGGTGGATCGTGTGTGTTACTACACCCGGCTTCATCAGCATATTTTAATGCTCTGGTGTGTTTTTTTATTTTTTTTTGGGGGGCGGGGGATTTGTGCATTTTTTTCTTCCTGTTCTGAATTTTCAGCATGAGTCAGAGTATCACGTTTCTTTGTTTGTTGCTCACTCCGGCATGTTGCTTGCTAGTGCTTGTCTTTTCCCTTTCCCTGTCAGCGCAGCGAACACAGCTTCATCCTAATAACAGTCAGCTCCAGCTCCTAGCATTTCCCTAATGCTGGCAGCACTGTGAAGAGTGCACTTAAAGTAATTTGCGTCGCCCTTGCGGCACAACGGGGACAAATAACCGGCCGCGTGCGAGGTTCTTTAGTGCGTCGTCTTCAGCATGCCAGTACAGGCGCTGATGGTTAGTCTCTAAATCTTTAAACTTTTAAGAAATTGTGATATATATATATATATATATATATATATATATATATATATATATATATATATATATATATATATATATATATATATATATCTATATATATATATATATATATATATAGGGGCACGGTGGCGTAGTGGTTAGCACGTTCGCCTCACACCGCCAGGGATCCGGGTTTGATTCCCGTCTCGGTCATGTGTGTGTGTGGAGTTTGCATGTTCTCCCCGTGCCTCAGGGGTTTTTTTTCTCCGGGTTCTCCTGGTTTCCCCCGGTCCAAAAAACATGCACAGGTAGGTTGATTGGCACCTTGGAAAATTGTCCCTAGTGTGTGAATGTGTGTAGTGTGTGTCCTGTGTGCATTCCATCCAGGTGTATCCTGCCTTAATGCCCATATGGACGCCTGAGATAGGCACAGGCTCCCCCCCGTGACCCGAGGGAAGATCGGATAAAGCGGTATAAAATGAATGAATGAATGAATATATATATATATATATATATATATATATATATATATATATATATATATATATATATATATATATATATACAATGTACCATAAATGAATACTTTTCATGTTTCCAATACCCTAACTAACTGTAACGGATATTATAATTATATACATTTCTCTCAAAATCTCTCCCTTTAATTAAATTATCGATTATTCCAAATTTATTTACTCTGGAAATTATTATTTTAATATTAATGTCTTGTTAATTTGAATGTTACTTTTTTAGTGGTTGTTTGAATTGTCAAATATGGGACGTGGCTCCTTTAAGAATTCTGTTCCGGTTGCTTTTCCATTTAAACTGGTGATATGTTTAGGTTATACGTTTCCGGTTTTGGTTAGAATTGCGCCTCCGTAATACAGATTTGGGAATACGATGCACTTCCGTATGGTTCCATACAGTAATATACGCTAATATAGTGAGGGGCTCATAGCTGTAGTGAATGAGCAGCTAGTAGGTGTAATTCGGGGAAATTTAGGAAGCGTGAGTGGATGTTCTTTTTTTTTGTTCTTTGTTGTCCGGGTTTCGTTCATTCACCAACACAACGAATGACCCTTGTGTTGGCGACTGCGGGCCGCAGTGGTCATAAAATCTGTTGGATCCAACCACACGAGCCAGTCTTTGCTTCCCACGTCCATCAGTAATCCTTGGCCACCCATGTCCCTGTGTCACCTCTGTTCCTTCGTTCTTGTGAAAAACCCCACAAGAAAATGCTTTGACCCAGTGATCTGCAATGACTTAGTCTAATGACACTCGAATCCATAAAATTTCCCATTTTTCCTCGTTCTTTCCTAATTCCGCGTTACTCGCTCATCCGTGATGCTGATTTAATATTACAATGTTCTGCTGGATCCGTCCAGACGCGTTTTGGGAATGACAGGATGCTATAAAGAATCAAATGCAAACGTTGTTACAGTTGCCCCGACACAATATTATTCCAAAAGGTGCTGATCGGCCAAATTTGTTGTCTTTCATTTTGCCGTTAAACCAAAAAAATAAATAAATCATATTATGTGTGTTATATCGGCGAAAAAAAAAAACATCAGCACTTATTTAAAACTTTGCGATTTTATGTCCATGACAGCACAATGTTTCCAGACTATTTTCCATCACTGTCATATGTATTTTTTTTTTCATTCATATGACTTCCAGTTTTTTGTCTCTTTTCATCAGTCTGACTACATCTCCCCCCCCACCCTCCTCCCTCTCCCTCTCTCTCTCTCTCCCTCTCAGCCCCTGATGCAACGACATTGGGCACATTTTTCCCCAACTGATGCTGTCTTGATGAAATTAGCCTTTTTTTTTGCTCATTTCTTTCTCTTTTCGTTCCTCTTTCTCTCATCTCACCGTCTGCTTATTTTTCACTCCTCCAGAAACCCATAAGTGTCTCTCCCTTAAGAGATGACAGGGAAGACAGAAAGAGAGGGACCAAACGAAGGCTGGCTCTCCATGCATAATCTCTCACACCTTTTGAAGCTGTGAATGGGTCTGTCTCTCTGTCTCTCTCTCTCTCTCTCTCTCTCTCTCTCTCTTGCTCGCTTTCTCGCGCTCTCTCTGCTGTTTGTTACATATTCACCTCTCCTCAATAGCTGTGCTCTCGCCTCGTAATTAGCTACATGGCAGCGCATTAGCATGATGCAGCACGAGCGGTACAGTGAAGAAAGTGGTCAAGACTCGCGCTTCTATCTGCAGCCCCCTCCTTCAATACCCACCCCACCTCACCCCAAACCGTGCCACAGAATGGCGCGATCCACTGACGGCCCCTGTAATTACCGTGCAGCTGCTGCCTTGACGAGTGAAAAGAGAAGGAGAAGAAG